>JAQGAD010000215.1:0-54963 GCA_034696625.1 Isotomurus palustris | reverse complement strand
AGACATGGGCATTTATATATCAGATAATTTGGGGGAGAAGACATCCCGCGTCTGAACTTTTGTGCCATGCCACAGTAAAAGTGGTTTTCTTCTGAAATTCTGCATCCGCACCATTCGGAGGAAAGGAAGGGGGTAAATGCTGTGAAGAATGGATTCTCTAAGGTTGAGCACAAGAAGTTACTACTGACCCAGCTGACAGACAAGGAGAAAGGCGTCAGAAGTGGAGTTGGTGAAAGTTGTTGAGCCTGGCATGTAAAGATGAAACTTTAGTCCGCACTTAGAGTAAGATAGGCAATGAGCATAACCAAGAGCTCACAATGGGACCATACCATTTGAAGGTTGGACATAAAATAGCCTCTCCTCTCCTTCCTAAGGAGAGGCGAAGACCAAGACCAAGAAGAAGACTATATAGGGACAGTATAAAAAGTTATTGGATGCTCCTGCTAACAAAAGAAATGGCCAACAGGAAGAGGACAAACTTTTCTAACAACTTCAATACTACATGGCCTGTGTCTCTATTTCAGTTCACAGCACAGCGGCGGTCTCCTCCAATCCGCATTTCACTCCTACACTTAAGTGTGAGAAATGTTTCCCATGATAGAAGTTTTCATAGGCGAAGTGATGTAAAATTGTTACTGACTTTGGTTGCGAAACTTTCTAACTGCTAACTAGTGAAACAGAGAAATGTTGTTTGCCCTTGCCTTCTGATGTGTACAATAACTATGTGTGACTTTCCTCCACACACACAGCCAAGCAGAATCCACCCGCATATGCTTCTTCATAACTTATTTTGTTCCTTATATATCACAGACGCTTATATAACTTACTTCTCCTTCATCTCTATCCGCTCTCTCTCTCTCTCTCTCTCAGCCCGTTTCTCTTACAATATAATTAATGTACACAGTACACACGCAGCCCTCGATCGGCTCACATTCTTCCCAGAAATTGGCAAACAAATAAAAAAGTAAATCTTCCAACCACTAAACGATTATTGTTCTTCTGTATCACACAATGTATCAAGTCAATTATCTCATCAATGCGAACTTCTCTATAGAGATCAAGTTAACTATCAATATATAGAGAAAAAGTAATAATATACTATACAATACTAAACCACATAATTCCTTTCATACTTTCCTTATTGTCGCTGCTATCATATGTGTCACATAAAATTTTCCGAGAAGCGACACTTCTTTCACGAAGCACCAGAAGCTTTTGCTCCCTGGTAAATCCTCGTTAGTTTATTATCCACTTATATTCATTAAACTTCGTTGCAAAAACTAATTAACTTCACAGTTGGTAAATTTATTTGATACATTGTTCTACCAGAAGCTAGCGTTTCACTTTGAACTTCCGGTGCTCAAAATGTTACTAGAGAGCGTATAAAGTTTATTATACGGAATAAAATCAAGGCACACACATAACTAAGCAGTGTTTTCTTTCACCTCTGACTTATTAGGAAGGATGCGAAGAAGGAAAGCTGTTTCTAAAATGCAAAAACGTTGTCAGAGTGATGAAAGTCTTTTATCAAGTGAAATGTTTTTGATGTGGGACGAACTACGAACTTCTTCTAACTAAAGGGAAGCGCCGGATAAGACTTCGTTACTATAATAAAGCTAATGTAAATGTGTCTACGTGAATGTTTTGTTTCTTGGCTAAAAGCTGAGGGACGTAATAATAAAAGCGCCTGAGAATGCAACGTATATTGCTGCGTGTATAGTCTTCGTTGAAATGGTTCTTGTAGGAAGAGATTAATCTAAGAGGATGACGAACATAGGAAGCTCCTTGATATTAATCTGCAAGGCGTGGAGATGAATTGTGTGTGTGTATCTTCTTCTGTAGGAGTATTAACGTTTACACAGCTCATCTGGGGCGATGAGGAGAGAGCTGAGATGAAGAGTAGCATTTTCGGAAATAAAAGGAGCAATCCTGCGACAGGAAATCCGGAAGCTTTAAACAGCATATTAAAAGAAAGAGAGACGGTTCTGATTTAGTGAAGACGCATGAGTTGCTCCTACTTTATGTGGAGAGATAGTATTCTTGAGGATGTATTGCACAGTATAAATCTTCTTCATGTGTATCCTCATACGTCTTACTTTGAACACGGAAACTTGAAGAAGAAGAATGGAGCTTACTCAGTAACTGTGCTAGACTACCAAAGGATGAAAGTAGATTCATTGGAGGGAATTTCTCTGCGGAGTTACTCTCTAAAAAGCAATTACCTTACGTTTCTTACCGTCCAAATTTAATTCCACAAGCGGAATCAATGTTTCAAGAATACCGTTCTTCATCCTGAGCTACAACAGACAGATATGTTGCTGCCTTCTCTCTCTATCTTTTGTCTTTCTCAGTGCACAACCAGTCACAATGGGCCAGTAAGCTAAAAGCTATCTCTCCTTCGAAGTCAAGAGGACTCTCCTCTGATCATGTTGCTGCAGTGTACGAGTAGTCAGTTTAGTCTGTGCACTTCGTGAATCAGCAACAAAGTATATGTAACTCGCCCCGTCATTCTTTGTTCTCATAATCCTGAGCAGCAGCAGCCTTAGGAAAGTTGAATCAGCTTCTACTATAAAATACAACCAACACAAAATGCCCACGCAAATGAGGTTTCAATTGACATCTCTACGTGGAAGACCTTCTGATTATGGTTGGAGAATGGCAATAAGGCCCTATTTGCTAACTGGGGTATACATATCCTCCGTCAAAGAGAACAAGACTCCGAAAAGAGGAGCATCAGAGATAGAGATAGAGAGAGACTTATTATTATGTACACCCACTGAGGATGTAGAGCTATCTATTCACATAAGGATCTCCGATTGTGTCTTATCGCTTCAGAACTCTGAATAGAGAAAGTCGAGGGGATTTCACTGATGAAAGAGAATTAGACTGAGAAAGTGAGACAGGCACTTCTCTCTTTCGACTTCTTTGAACCGGAATTAAATAGTTTAACACTTGAATATCAAACTCCACTCCTACCACTTTACCCTCCAAAGTTAGTTTGGAGGTCTGGTTAAATTTCAGTAAGGAACCATTAACCACCGACTCCTTGGATTGTTAATTTCCTCCTTTTCTTCATTCTCAACCAACACGGCAAAGGTGGATGGGTGGATGATGATGATGATAGAGACCAGAGAGACTTGGAGTCTAGTCAGTGTGAGTGAGCACCTAATAACATTTGAAATGGATAGCTACACCAACAGTGTTCGTCAGAGTAGAGGTAATAAGTACAGAATACTTAATGAGATACAATCTCTCTCACCGTACTTTCACTCTTGGGCAATAGAATTGTGTAGTGGTCATTACGTCCAGCAGATTATTCCTCAAGTTGGACGTGTCTTCTCTACTTTTGGATTGTTGACTCTGGAGTGTACTGTACTGTGTAGTAGGGGCTGGGGTGGCAGGTGCTTTGGACAACAAATTAATTAAATTAATAATCCTAATTGAAAAGGTGTGTGTGTGTGTGTGTGTGTGTAGGTTATACACATACACACACACTTATTGTTAGTTGGCTTACACTTTACTCTTTACACACACCAACTCTGAACTCGACTACAAAGAGAAACACACACTTAATACACGGAAGGAAGTAACCTCCTAAAGAAAAGCACACACGTATTATTAGAGAGCGATGTATTCTCTGGAAGTATTTTTATTACCCGTAGCCTCGCTACACATAACAACTTTATTCTTGTTGAGCAAAGTAAGTGGGCTTTAAAGTTTGGAATTTGTGGCTTCATAAAGTTTATAGAATCTGAAAGTGAGATTTCCATACTTTCTTACTAACAAGGGGGGTGTGTGTGTATAAGATGACGGGAAGAGGAAGAAGTACCTCTCACAATATTAAAAGAGAACGTGAACATCATACTTATGTTAAGAGCGAGAGGGAAAGTTGAAGAAAAGCTTTATTGAAATTCTATGCAGCTTTAAAAAATTCCGTCAGAATTCTTGCAGAGGCAGCATTCCTCGATCTCTAACTCAAAGAAGTGTATAAAGTAGAAAGTACGAAGAAGAAGAAAAGTATAAAGGCCGGACACACAGAGAGAGAGAGAAAGTCCAGAAGGACGGAGGAGAGTGAAATATAAACCGAGATTTTTCATCGATACATCTTATCATACTTTTACTTGTGGTTACCGAGGAACGATTAGTAATAAAGGATAGGAGCCTATCTGTGTGGCTCATAGTGATAAACTTGTGGTGTCTTTGAAGGAAATACGATCACGATCACAATCATGATCACATAGAACGGATTGAAGCATGTGTGAAACTATTTATAGACATCAATAATAGAGTTATCTATATTTATGAAAGGAGGAATCAGCAATTCCAATGATTTCAATAAAGTTTGTACATTTATCTGTGCCCAATATTAGGTGTCATATCCCACGAAAGAAATCTCATCTCGACACTCACCCATCCTTCTTCAATCTGCGCGTTAGTACTCCCAGGTTTTTTGTATTTCCTCTAGAATCTAGACGAATCATATAGAGGAAAGAAAGATGAGTAATTTTTGATAAAATGGAAAAAATCTTTTTGCTCTACTGAAGCTTATATATACACTATAATAACTTTCTCCTCCTGGTTGGTCTTCTTCTGCTCTTCATAAAGTATACTCACCTCGAACGTCAAGTGCTCAGTTGTCGGGCGGCTTAAGCTTCGCGTGAAAAACTTGTTAAAACAGAGAGAGGAGTTTTCATAAGGAGAAATGTGGAAGACAGGAGGAGCAGCCAGCAGCTTTGGCAGCGATTACCAAAATAGGAAAGTAAGTGAAAGAAGGGAGAGCAAAGTTCCGTCTTGTTAATAGGGGATGTGTAGCAAGCAGTGAATTTAGTTCTACAGTATCTACAGCATCTAGAGTTCTAGAGTTCTAGAGTTCTAGACGATGGGGCTGGCTACTCTGATCTTGGCTCGTGAAATTGTCCCTGCTGGCTCTCTCGTGATTTTTGAGACTTTCTTCTCCTACTTTCTTCAACCGGATGTATCATGTGTGCCTCTTTCTCTACTTTCTGTCTCCCTCTGACCAGCCAGATCAAAGAGGAGTGATATATTTCGTGACAACCTATCCCCAATTACCCTTCCCTTCGTTCTCCTCAGACATTTTGCCCGTATTGTAAAAATCTCTTGTGATTCATGGACCGCTTCTTCTCTATTTCTCTCATACAAATGGTCATTCAGTGGCAACATCCACGAATTTGTGATATATCAGTGCATCCACGCAATAGTTCCACACACAACCCTATGCTGCTGCCTGTGTATCCCCCTTTAAATATGTTACGTCCTCCTCTGTGGATTAGTAATGAGAAAGTGATAAATGAGCTTCATCCTCTTTCACTTCTTCCTTTAAAATCATCTTTTTTCTCTTCTTCGCAGCATCAAAAGAACCAAGTCTCTATCCCCTCCCTCTCAGATATTTCATCATGAGATGAATTACTGATTCTAACTGACCAATGATGATGATCACCAATACTAAATACACACAAAAGTCTTTTAGTCTTTTGTACGATTGTTCGTCTGGGGGATACGAAAAATCATTCCATCTCCGCGCAAACCACAGACACTCGGATAAATAAATAAATTGGGTCGATCCTTTTCTCAAAAGACATTGACAAATAGAAAACCACATTGTGGTTCATTTATCTTCGCCTTTTTGTGACCTTGCCTACCTGAGAATCACCCTTGCTCCACACCCAACACCCAAGCTCAATAGAATTAAACTAGATTACGCCAAGAGTGGTTGTGTAGACTCGTTCCTTTTCATACCTTTATACTTTGAGCAGGAAGAGAATGAAAGCCTGATGAAAAATTCTGCAGAACTCACTGGATTTTTAATTCTAAGAACGTAAAGCCTCAGGGGAAAGTGAGCTAATGGGAAGAAAGTACCGCTGCGAGATAAATTCATAAGGGCCAATTACTCCAAAGAAGTCAGATTCGTGGAGATTGATGTAGAAAATGGATAAAGTGTTCGTGGTTGGGTGGTCAACGACGAGTGTTTCGTAATGGTAATGAGTTCATAGCCACTATATATAAATACACGGGAGTAGCAAAGTTTACAACTTTTGACAGGAGAGTGTAGAGAAAATGAGATAATTATGCAGGCACGGAATTACTAATTCCGAGACTGTTCACAATTTTTAATGGAAACCTCTGCATTAAACATCAAGGCCAGAGTGAAAGTAGTCTACAATCTCTACAACTATTTCAACATCAAGTTCCCATTAAGGTTGTAGTAAAAACACATTCTTAACTGTTAGCGATGAGAACTTCTGAGTTGGATTAAAACATAAATTCCATCTTTTTCTTAAGATAACAACATCCACTCGTTTTAATCAAAGTTCCTCTTCTAACTAAGTGAGGTTTTGTACAACCACCGCATACACAACTACACTCCACTTCCACTTACTCATAAATACTCGTATACACATATTATATCTCCACTCTCTAATCTCTAATAAGAACAACACGGGGAGAAAAGCATTGCAGAACGATGTGCACCAACACTCTTCTTCTTATTCATAAAGAACACACACACAAACACACACTCCAGCTTTCTTTCTTTCGCCTCATGCGGAACAACATGGCCCAAGACCCACATTACAAGCCAGAAGTAATGAGTTAAGTAAAAGTAAATTTGTTTATAACCAAGCAAACGTAGCTATTCAAACTTTACGTAGTCGTGAGCAGAATATTAAATTTATTACTGCAAAGCTAAGATTAGCTTTGTACTTTCTACTTTGTATAAGTGAAGAAGATAGTCTTCATCTTCACGATAAATATACTTCTTGTTCTTGCCAAGAAGGCCTGCACAAGACCAACCAATCCTCCATGACTCCACACACACATTTCTTCCTCCGTGTGTTTGCATCCTCAGCCATGTCCTCGGGAAACAACCTCTCCTTCTAAATTACTCGATCTCCTCAAGACTTATCTCAAATTCCTAAATTTCAAAATAAAATGCATACTCACAGTTTCTTCCCCAAATGCTTCGCGATAGCCGCGATAAGATTTATCCCCAACACTCAAACCACGCACATATGGAAGTTCAAAAAACTTAACAAAACTGGGCAGAGTGTGTGGTGGTTAAAGTTGGCCATGTGTTGCCGGCAGATTTGTGTCCTTAGCAATTAAGATTTCTGATAGGCACTGAAGAGAGTAGGTTGTTTACTACTGCTACCCTATGTTACTGCTCACTCTTTGCAGTCAACAAATGATTCTTTGAACTCTCCCTTCGGATATATATGGAGAAATGTTGTCGTATTGATACTTATTGCACGCATACAGAGAGAGAGAGAGAGAGCGAGACTATAATAATATAATATTAAACACACACAGGCATAAGTGAATGGGTGTGGTAAGACAATAAGATATGTGTCTTTTGGTATGTACCAAGCGTAATTGTAGTATGATCAGAGAATAAGAAACTTTTCGTGAAAGAAAGAACACAGAGTAAGTTTGTTGTTTCAGAGAAGACTGGGATAGAAAATCAATTAGACTTCCTCTCTCTCTCTCTCTGTTAAACTTTGTTTACAGAACCTCATTTGTAATCCGGAGTTTTGGAATTCCTCGAACCACAAAAATAACAAATAATAGATTGCTCTCTCGTACTGAGGATAGGTGCTAAAAAGAAAACATGTTCGCCTTAATTTATATATATATATATATATTGGAGGATGGATGGAGTAGCAATACGCAACCAAGACTGAGGTTGAATTCGAGTGAAAGTGTATAGGAACATGAAAAATCGGGATAAGGTTGAGAAAATAGAAAATTCCAAGAGTTCATTGGGAAGGAATGAGCGAATCTGGGATCGAAAAGATAAGAGGCAGCAGAACTTGTTCTTTTATCTTCTGGCGAAGAAGTAAAGACAGTGGAAGAAAGCACGAAAGGATTTCTTCCCGTTCCCTTCCAAAGAAGAACGTTGTAGCCTGTGTGCCTGTATGTGTATATTATATAATTCGTACAGACACACACGCTATATAACAATATATATAGTGTCTTGGTATGACGATAAGTAGGAGCAATCAGGAGTTTCTTTGAGGTTGTTTCACACCATCTCTCACCGTGTGTATACTCCAAAGAGTGTACACTGCATGTCGTAGTATCCTATCCACTTCCACGCAGAAATCAAGAAAATGCTTAAGAAAGGACGAAGTAGAGTGTAGCCTCCACAAAAGATCATTGGCACAGTACTTTATTGGTAACCGTCTATAAGGATTGGAGATCAAACTGGAAGGAATTCAATGGAAGCTCTACGACGAGCTGGGGTTTGCTTTACAAGAAGAAGAAATGATTTCTCCTTATTATGGACGATGCTGGACATGGTGTGTATGTGTGTGTGTGTGTGTGTGTGAATGTGAATGTATACTGTCTATGTGCAACCTCGTGAAATAAGAACGACCTATACTTTCCTTTAATAATGTATTTGAGTGTTCGGGATGAGATGAACTTCTGTTCCGCTCTAGATTGCTCCTCTCTCACATTCGCAGAAGTTAGAAGTAAATTTTATACCTTTCTCCACTTCGTCTCTTCTCATCATCTCCCTCATCTCTCTCTCTACAATATAAAACTGAATAGTGTTGTAATAAACTCTCACTAAACTATTCTCCCATAAACTTCCTTAACTTTCTTGTCAGCATCATATTTATTCCTTCCCTAAGGATAAACACTCCACCACTCATACATCATATATCTGTCCATCCTTCCATCCCAACGCATCGCTAATTAAAACTACAATATTATTATTACACACATATTTCCAACCCTCGCTTCCCATAACTCACATCTCACTATGCTAATTTTCCCATCAGCCTCATCAAGACTAAAAATCTTCGTGAAATCTCTTCAGTGATGATGAGGCTATTTATAATGGGCGTAGGAATAATTGCAAGTATATTTCTTAGAGGACTGAAGTTTATTGAAGGAATGCCGAATGGGCTGAGGGAAGGTAGAAAAGTAGTGGCACCTCTCCACAAAAGCAAATAGTGACGAAGATGATATTCCACCCTGTACAGCCTCGATCGTCCACAGACACTCAGACACACAAGAAGAAGAAGAAGAAGAAGAAGGCCGAGAGATGAGTAAAATAACATGACATTTTGGCTGCGTATTTGGCCAAGCATTGCATCTCATTCGAGTCTCACTCGGTTTCCTTTACTTTTACTCTCATCCATTCGTTAGACTTACTCTTTCAAATGGGTGGTGGTGGTGGGATGAGTGTGTAAGTAAAAGTCCTCTGAGAATTGCAACAACACACCACAACCAGTCTATCTATCTAGTTCAGTTTATAGTGCTGCTTTCTCTCCTCGATCGTTTCTTGTATTGGTGGTGATGGTGATGGTACATTATTATAGCTTTCCCTTTTCCTCGTTGTCATACATGAGGACACGAGTACACGAGATCCACACAATGTACGACAAAGAAAGACACAACCAAACACTCGTCATGAATGAAAGAGACGTTGATGGACGCTTAGATGTCGATGAAACCGAGTGATGAACGGGTGCACTAACATATCTCTCTCTGTACAATGTAGAAGTATCTACTGTGTGTGTGTGTGTGTGCAGGGAAAGTCTTGAAGTCTTGAAGTCTTGAAGGAGGTGATTGAAAAAACACACACAAGTCAGTCGAGGAGTTGGGGAAGGCGAACGACGAGAGTGTGTGGAAGGAAAGTTGTGCGAGGAAAGGGAAAAGGAAGTTAACGCCATCGAGGATAATGGGTGCCTGAAGAATTGTTGTTTTAAGAAATGTGACAATATCTTGCTTCATCCTATTGTTTTCATTCCATTTTTGTCAACTCTGTTTCATCGCCTGCTAACACCAAAGAACCACTTTCCACCCAGAATAACCATCCATACATCAACCTCATCCACAAGTTCTTCTTCCGGTCCGCCCGCCCACCAACTTCACACACACACACACACACACACACACACACACACACACACACACACACACACACACACACAACTTTCAATTGCCACGAACACTCCTTGACACTTACTATTTATTGTCCATCCTTCCTTCTCTCTCATCTCTCCAATTTACTCTTCACCACATAAATATCCACCACCTTACATATGTACATGTACATGCACAGCCGTACTTTCACTTGTTTCCTCTCCATTGCTTAAGATGTAATGACTATATAGTCTCCTCAAAGCTTTCTCCTCCTTCGTGTAAAGCTGATTATGAACACCACTAATATTTGCTCTGTAGGGAGAAAAGAAGAAAGAGTGTATAGATATGTGTGTGTGTGTGTGTGCTGGCTCTGTAAACGAAGGATAAGGACGTGTGTCTCATCTAAATGATAATTCTATTTGCAGTGTCTACTGGATAATTTATTGACGGAAGTATTTTGGATTGGAAGTGGCTGAGCAAACAAGGAAGGACGAAGAAAGGAAGGATGGACCGTGGAGGGGGTCAGTACTGTTCGGACGAGGGGGAGTTTTCCCTTCCAGAAGGTGTTGATTTAGTTGGAGTGGAGAGCTCAAGGAAGTCTACCTCATCTTCATATCAAACTCAGCAGCAGCAGCAGCAACGGAGAAAGAAGCCTCCGACATGGCGAGCTGCTGTGAAACTCGTTGTGATCAATATGTTCGTCTGCGCTTTGGTTCTGGGCTACGCGCTTATCGGATCCTTCGTCTTCCTCGCATTAGAGAACCACCGGAATGCAGCCTCGGGAGTTCAGGTCTCTGCCAGCAGCTACCCGCCTGGACGCCGAGGAACCAACCTCACCAACGCCATCCTTTCCACTCTACAAAGCGACCAAATCTCCAAGCTGAAGCGTGACACTGTCCAAAACATTTGGGACATTACGATGAACATGAACATCCTCTATCCAGACAACTGGACCAAAATGACATCCGAAGAAGTAGGCAACTTCCAAAGAATCCTCCTCGAAAAAGTCCTCACCGTCGTTGAAAATGCAACGGTGCAGGAGACGCCGTACCTTTGGAACTTTCCCAGGGCATTTCTCTTCGCCTTAACCACACTCACCACAATAGGTAAGTTCACAGGTCACTCCCACTCATCCTTCTTTAGCGTGTGTGTGTGTGTGTGTGTGTGTGTGTGTGTCTTTAGCACCACAGCCACCAAGACATTCAGGCACCAAACTTTCTTCTTCTTCTTCAACAACCTCCTTCCTTAATTCCTTCTTCCTTCGCACACAGTCTTCAGTCTTTGCTCTCCCAACTGAATTCACATGAAAAATGAGTCCAGATTACTCACACTGAGATGATTCTTGAGCCAAAACTCTCTTTCTCTCTCTCTCTCGGCTAGTCGCCACATTTCAAAGCTCCTTTGTCAGTTTTACATGACTGTTTCTCTCACTGCCTCGATCTCCACTCTTTCAATACTTTCCCCACAAGAACCCAAATCCACTTCGTTTCAGCTTATTTATTTTATCAGCTTTGTCCTCCTTCTCCTACTATTTCACTTTGCATGAAAAATTATCTCACTCACTCTAATCCCACAACTTCAATTGCATCTTTAACTACACTCAGCCCGGAATCCAACCTCTTTCTCTTCTTCTTCTTCTACTTCCTAATCTTATTCGGCCAACCACAGCCTCCCGTACTTCCTCTTCTTGACCATTCTTCCTGACTGCGAAACGAACACATCCAAGAATCCCCTGGCCCCTAATTTATTCCTCCTTCTCTGCGCAGCATTATTGGATTTAATTTTCAGCAGTTAGAGTCTTAATGGGAGATAACGCGTAGACTACACGCAGAGTAATTACAATTTCAAATTTTGAAATCTACCTCGAAATTTCTCAACTTGTCAAGGTTATTATTGCTGAAATGTAAAAAAGTATGTCACAATATTACAATATAAAAGTGAGGAGCACCATAAACTTAAAAATCATAGACATAAAAAATCCTATTGCATTACCGCTAAGCTCATTATTGTCCAATTCCAATGAACACTTTCTTGAATGGGAAGAAGAAGCTGTAGAACGACGAAGTTGAGAAACAGTAAAAAAAGAAAGAGTGATACTGGTTACATAGCAGCGTTAGGAGGCGTAAAACAAGATTACGCCGTTAGTTATGTTCCATCCAGTTTCTCAATCTCGTGCGTGGAAGTGCCTCCAAGCCTCCAACTATTTACTATTAAAATACGCGAAAGGAATTCCCTCGAAGTTGGATCGAACGACAAGACTTTCTTTTTTGTTGTTGCGAAATAATGAGATAATGTCTGTTAGGATTTTACATAAACAAGACCGAGTACGAGTGTGGAATACGTATAGAGAGAGACAGAGAGAGACAGAGACATGGTACATGGTGTGATGGTGTTTCCTGCGAGAAGATAAAAGGATGTATTTTGGATGATTATTCTTCTAACGGAGATTTCTTTAAAGGAACATCCAGCAATCGAGTTAGTGCAGAAACGTAATTATAAGTTTTAAGATTAGAAATGATCTCACACAATCACACAGGGACGCATAACGAAGAAGAAGACATGCAAGGAGAGTGACTTTTGCTGTTGGGCAGATGAAAGAGAAGGCGAAACGGTGTTTTCGTAGTTTTCGACGAGTTGACGCAATGCTGAGCAGTTAAAGTTAAGGGGAAAAGGCCCATTGTATTACTAAGTAAGGAGGCTGTGTGAGTAGTTCGACGGACGGGTCGTGTTTTCGTATTATCAGACGAGATAGAGAACTAAACGCGTGTTTCTTTCTGGAGGAAAAGACTTTGGAGGATGCAATATACATACATAATGGGCCAAAATCTTCTTCCTTATCGTTATTATTAGAAACCCAGGGATTTCATGGGTTGGAGCAATTGTTATTAGGGTCAGGACTCTCTCAGTTGATCTCGCCGGAATTTAGGCAAAGTGGGAATCAAGACCCTGTCGAAGGACGGGCGACTGAAAGTGGTTTGCGTATTGAATGTGTGAATGCGCCTTCTCTCAGGACTTCTCACCTCATTTGCGTCTCCTTAGTTATGATACTGTGTTAATGCTCTTTTACCCTTAAACTCTCATTCTCCCCTTCAACATTTGAATAACATGAAATGACTGTCCTTCCTCCCTATCGCCTCCTCCATTAAGGACCACTTAACTACAAGTCAACGCTCATTCTCGTCCTCAACTTTGTCGTCCTGAATCCCAAATCCAGTTTGGAGTTTGGATTGCGTATTGATCTTATGTTACCAAACTTCCTTCCAACACTCCTATTTCCACCTAAGCTCAACTTTCATTTCCATCCGTAACCGTCTGGCTCCAATATCCTGCTTTCATTTAAATTGCGCCTTCTAAGCCTCTACTTTGTTGTACTTTGTACTTGAATACGAGAAGTGTAGTAGTTAGTGATGTAGTAAAGTAGTAACACTTGTGTGAGAAAATCCAAGCAACTACTTCGTTCACATTGGGCTACAAAGGAAATTATGTAGAGTTATTAAATAGATGCTCAACGTTTGGTACCCACCGACCACACCGCAGACCGAGAAGTTAAGTTTGATGATGATGAAAAAGTGAAAGGTGTACCCATTAAACCCTTTGAGAAAGAGAGACGCAGGTAGTGGTGGGTGGGTGGGTAGTGTGGTGAAAGGAGTATAATAATAAGTAGGCGTAGATTTAGTAAGTGTGAAAGTGGAGAAAGCAGAATGGGAAGAGTGTGGGTTGTGGATCAAAGCGTAAAATAGGTTGTCACTGATGGGTGAATTGGAATTGGTACGGAAATTGGTTTGGAATGTCCTGGGTAAGGTGTGAAGTGCATGTGAGGGAGAAAAGTGAAAGTGAAGAATGTGGATAACATACGGTTAAATGACACAATTACAAAAGTGTCTAAAACGAAGAACTCTCTGCTCCTCTCATCTGAGATTAAAAGATTTAGCTAATGTATTCAATAGCTTTACATCTCACACACACTCCCAAGTTGAAAAGTAAAGGATTCAGGTTGGCTTAGGATGTCGAGACAAGGAAGAAAAATGTGTTTGTGATTGATTTGTATTTTAAACGAGTGGAAAAGTTGAAGGAGTTGAATTACTTTCCACACACACACACACTTACCATTCTTTCCTCCGCCATCTTTTCCCTTTAGTCTCACTTACTTATGTATATGTGTAAACGTTGGACTACACAACTTTTAAAATTTACGGAGCTCTTCTCAAGAAGCCGATCTACTGTGTACTTTTACGTATGTGCAACTGTACAAAGGATTTCTTTGGAAAGTAAAAGAGATGATTAAAAATTGAAGAAAGTTATTGAGAGTTTGAAGACTTGTGGTGAAAGTATAGAGCTAGAGGGATGTGTTAAGTGAACAATTGAAGTCGGTTGTTGTTGTGATACGAAATCATAGGGCGATAGGCAATAGTTGATAGTACATATCGACGACCACTCTGACTTCCTCCTCCATTTACTGTGAGTCTGGGAATAATAACGGGCAAAGATATGTAGGACCACTTTAACGTTCTCTCAGTGTAGTCAGGATTACAACTGCTGCTGGTGGAGTTTTTTTAACTTTCTCCTTGCGAAAGCATGCAGTTTTGCTTGAGCTGAGCATTTTGTGTCGAGAGTCTCCAGATTTATAGGCCATTAAATAAAGGCTTATTATGCCCCAACTTCCTTTTCGCACACAACGAAAGGACTTTGGGCCTCCAATCTTACAACTCTTGGGATGCCAACATCTACTTTTACTATTAGATTTCTCCGTTGCTCTTTATTCGCTGTCTATGATATTAGAAAGAGAAGGACATAGGACTGCTGCTGGTTCCTTCCTCTCTTTCTGTTCTTTCCGCATCCTCCAGCCCTCCTCCTTCTTCTTCCTACTCCTCTACTACATCTATAACCCAAATTGAAAGCCCATAACTAAACTAAAGTATATTTACCGTCCAACCTAAACCAGCAGCAGGAGCAGGAGCAGCAGGAGAGTTATACCAGTTAGATTTTATTACTCACCCACCATACCCTACGTACGTACGTACGTACGTATCACGAGAACATGACTAAAAAACTTGCTTCTTCTTCCTCAGATATATAAATGTATGTGTGTACACTTTGTACGCTTTGGACATGTGGTTTCCCTCCCCCTTTCCTTCAGCACTCCGCGTGGATGTCAACTTTCTCTCTCCGAACCAAAAAGCCGAGGGAAGGCCCCGTTTTGATTCAGACTCTACTTTGTCCTTCCATTAAAATAATCAATTACAGTCACCTTCACGACCACCACGGGCATTAGTTGTAACCTTATTCACAGAGGCATCCTATTCAATCCGTCTTCCAATTAGGTGATCTTTTGTGCTCCCTCCGATTGCTATCCTTCTCCCAGTCTCAGTCCTCCAATATTATATGAGTCTCCCACCACTTAACTTTCTCCATCCATCCATCCTATACACTATATCCATATGCAGTATACAGCCACCCTCGATAAATTATTATCGAACGAACAGTTGACAAGACGTGTCTGCCTAGCCGTTTTCTTCCCTTCCTTCACACAAAACTTGAAAAGACAACCAGAGCCACTCGAAGAAGTTGAGAAACCAAGTTGTCCTCGCTTTCTCCGTCTGATTAATGAGTTTTACTCAATTTACCACCCTTGTTGGTTATGTATTGGCAGCTCCACGCTTTTTATCCCTCACTCTCTCCCATCATACAATCATATTTATTGATCCCCCAGAAATATGTGGGACAGCACACATAGATAGACCCTTAGTCACAATCATAATTTCAGATCAATTGCCCTCATAAATTGTCAAGCTCCCTTAATACTTCCACCTTATGTCTTCACGGAATTTATGAAGGTCCACACACAAACTCTAATCGAAGTCTCCCATCACATCAAATAAATATACTCACCACCACCACCCTATATACCCGTATATAATCTATAGTATACAGTCACTCTCTATAGACACACACTAAGTATAATGGAATCCATCCACACGGTTCGATTTCGATCTGATTTAGTCCATTAAATGAAGAGATGGGGGAAAGAGGGCAAAAGTGCCTTTCCATGTGGATTTCGATTAAGCCAGTACTCACCGAGTTTAATTTATTTGCACACGACACTCTGTGTGTGTGTGTAGGTTGTCCGTTTCAGAAGTAATAATGGCTCAATACGATTATTGAGTGAAAGCAAGGCGATTCATTTCAATCTGGCGAGGAGGAAGTGTTCGGAAATAGTGTGAGCAGCAACAACTAGTAGAACAGAGACGAGAGATGGTCGTGTGGAGTGTGTGGAGTAATTGAGAATGTCATGTTCCACGTGATAGGTCTCTAGTTGTATGAGAACACACGATGTCATTGTTGACACACACGAATTAAACGATTGATCGAGACTTCGAGACGACACTTGGCCATTTGTTGATATTGCTTAAGGAACTCAAAGTCAGAGCGACTCTCTCTCTCTGCGTAGCTCCGTAGGAGAGCGAGTTTGAATTACGATGCTCCAGGGTGCAATTCAGTGAAAGTGGGAAAAGCACGTTACGCCTGTAAACATTAACCAAAGGATTTGTGTAATACGGTGTGAGTAAGGTTAAATGTGAATTTAATAACCTGAAGAGAGATTTATGTACCCACAGGGTATGGAGGAATCGGACCGAAGACATCGTCCGGAAAAATTGCAACAATGATCTACGCAATCTTCGGAATCCCAATAATGCTCTGGTACCTCTCCAACGTTGGATCTCTTCTCGCCAAAATCGCTCGTTTCTTCTGTGCAAAAATCTGCTGCTGTTGCTGTTGTCGCGAACCCTCGTCGTCGTCCTCATCCTCTTCGTCCATTTCGAGTGCGTCCACAAGGAAAGTCTCCGATCCGTACAACTACAACGTGAAACCTGTGGACGGTGGGGGCGGAGGAGACCTCCACCGAATAAACCAGAGAGAAGACCATCACAACGACGACCACGTCGAACACCGCGTCAGCATTTGTCTCATCTTCATCCTGTGCGTCCTCGTCCTCCTCGGCTACGTCTGCATGGGTGCGTGGGTCGTGTCACGCTGGGAAAAGTGGAGGTTCCTCGACAGCTTCTACTTTTGTTTCCTCACCCTCACGACCATCAGCTTTGGGGACTCACGCTCCCAGAAGAACGGGGGACTCGATAGGTTTAGACATCGGACTGAGTGGTTCTGTTCCTTCTACATTCTCTTCGGCATGGCTCTCACTTCCATGTTCTTCAACATCCTCCACGAGGAAATCTCCCATCGGTTCAAACGGTGGAAACACTCGCCATCCGACCACTCCCTCGATAACAAGGATGGAGGAGGAGGAGGAGGCAGTGGGGGTCATCACAGCGTAGGCCAAAAGGACAAGCGTCGTCCCGTCGAAAACTCGTATTCTGTTCACTTCATGAACTTCTCTTCTTCCAATCCAACTGCCAGTCGAAACTTCACTGAGGAGACGCTCCTCTCGAATGAACTGCACGGCCGTGGGATGCCGGAGTCGGCTGATAAGAATACCTACGAGGAAGACGACCAGGTCCCTCCAGATTCCTACATGGGCCATCCCATTCCTCCTCCACGAGAGATGTACTCCAACCAACCAATCTTCCCTCGATAGTTTACACATAATTAAGGATCTCCTAATTAGTGAAACCCACACCTTCGACGAATGCCGAAACATCTGCCAGGCTTTATTCACACACACACACACCGGTTAGGTGGGGTGGTGGAGAGAAGCTCACGTCTACTTACTTTCTCAAATGTACAATGTACAATATTTTATAAGACGAGACTATAATGTTGGATATATAACGTTGGATGAACCATAAAAACCCTTTTACCGTGCTACTAACAATAAGTTATGTAGAGTGGATGGATAATGAGCAGTGCAGTGTCGTCGTGTGTATTACGTGTGTTTGCGTGTGTGTCTTTGAGGGAAAGACGTAAGACGTCTCGTCGTGTGTTCACTAAATTGATTCCACCTTCTTTGACGGAAAAGCGTGTTAGCCATAAAACGGAGAAAACTATTGTCATTTGCGTCCACGATGAGAGGAAGAAAGCTAAAAGCTAACGAGTCTGGAGGAAGAGAGATTCTGCATGAGATGAAATTGGAGCTCTACCTTTTTTAACGGGGATTCATTACCTGCGTGGCAGTTGAAAGGTACTGTTACAAGGCATAAGGTACATTGCGACGACGACGACGACGACGACGACGACGAATCTCAAAACTGGGGCATACAAAAGGAGCTTTTACAATATTCTACACTATTATGTTACAAGAAAGAGGAGATATTATTTCTTCCCCGTAATAAACTGTTGAAAGCCACCATTCATTTGTTCCAGAAACCACGTCAAATAAAGGTTGAGCTTTAACTAACCTCAAATCGGATTTGAGCTAATTTCTGTATAACGAGGTTTGCATTACTTTGTCCTACTTCAACACATCGTCCTTTCGAGAATTAATGACACACACACACACAGTCTTCTCACACAGAATATATAATATGTTATTACAAGAGAGAGAGAGAGAAAGAGAGAAAGCTAGAGAGCTGGAAGACGCAAGGTTTCAAACAACAAAAGATGAAAATCTCTTTTTCCTCTCTTCAAATGCCTCAGGAAACTTTAATAATAACGATTACTAAGAAAGCAAACTTTTTCTCCTTTTCATTTATTCGTCTTCAACCAGAAAGCATAACACAGCTTTGTGTTTGCTTTCACCGTGACTTTTTACTGTTTGTTTAGTTGTAATTTTTAGTTTTTACGAATTCTGATGAATCATCGGCAGATCAAAGGAAATCTAGAATCTAGACAAGTTACAGAGTGGATTAGAACCCTGAAGGGCTTTTCGACAAACCCAACATGCAGTTTCCTCATTTCTAAATTCTGTGATTTCGCTGATGGTATCATATTATATTTCTGAGTGTTTTGCTGTGTGTGGCATTCTCGTATTCTTGCCAAATCAAAGTGGAGGACTCTCTGTTTAATTCACATTGTGTGGAGAGAGTAGACAAGAGCTCGTTATTTACTAGGAATTAAGCATCTCATGTTCGTGTAAGGTTTATTAATCCTTTCCTACTGAGAAGGGACGTTAATAACACATGGAAGCACAACTAAGGCATCGTATTATCAAACCTATCATTATCATTATATTCCTCCTCCAGCTTAACTACCCCTTCTTCAATATTCCTCTTCGTCCGTTCACTTTCTCCGCGTCTATGTTATTACTCTCCTTCCACGACGTAATACAAATTGACTTGTTCAGACTTACAACCAAATTATACAGTTTTCGTATGAATTATATTACATAAATTCATCTATTCTATGTGAGTCGTGGAATCAAAAGGTTCCAAATGGATTTCCACACAAGAGCCTACAGCGTCAAATGCTAATGTAACTATTCATTTACCTGAAATAAATATTCCCGTGGCTCAATTTCAACCAGAAGAACCAAATCAAATCAAGTTAGTGATTTTCGGATGTTATGTACAAGTAAAAAAATGTAAAAGTACTGTGCCAAATTAACAAGCAGTTACTGCGTGTTACGTGTTGTACTTCTAATTTGAAATGGATTTGGCATTAGATTTTTTAAAACTAATTTACCAAATTGGAGTTCGGTTTTAATGTGAATATTTAAACTTCTGTTGTTTTACCATCGGCAAGCTCATCTGTATTTTGCAAGTGCTTTCTCATCATAAACTCTATTCAACTGCGACGTCTGCAATGTATTTCCTTCATTTACATACAGAGTGAGGGAAAGGTGGGCGGCCTATCAAATACACTCAAATTCTGAAACACACCAGCATAGCATCAGCCATCCGTGATATGAATCGACTTACAAAGTTAAAAGTTATTTCGAATGACACACACAATAATTCAACTTGCTCTCATGACACCTGAAGGGATCGTGGCCAAATGTGTTTTAGGTACAAAAACAGATAATTGATTTAACGTGGATAAATGGTAACGTTGGCTCAAATAAATGACGGTATAATTTAGTTTTCTCCTGTCGAATACTGTCCTTTGAAATTAAACACACTAAATATTGTTATGTATGATAGAATGTGTGGAAATTATATGTCTCGAAACTTACTTTACAAAATACCATCGTTAATTACGGAATAATTAAACATTTTCTAATTATTTAACTACAAACTGATCATTAAAATTTTTACATCTGAATTAGTATTAATTATTGGTGGATGTAGACTAAACTATATATCTATATATATATATAGTGTGCATGTGGATTTCACGACTCTATCCTATACTGGAAACTTCTACTATTGCAACTTGCAACTAACGAAATACAGGAATTGAAACTTGATATGCGTCTTAACTCCTCCAACGGTCTAATTTCGTCGAGTGTAATATTATGAGTAATCAAATTTTAACTAGCTAACTATTAGAATACATACAGACTTGACTCATATTGAGTAGACATAGCGCATATATGCAACAATGATGAATGGGTAGCTAAAAATATTATGTCCAATAACATTTAATTTTAAAAAATGATTCACACACTCGGATAAAAAACTCCTCATTGTAATATTATTATATTAAATAAAGTACTACTAGAAATAACTAAAACTAACGAAATAATGTTACAGAAATTATAAGGGAGCTTTGGATAATAGTCCTAGCTATTAAGAAATTTATATTGTAACGTTAAATGTTGTAACAGTAGCTCAGTTTCAAAATAAAATATTTATCGTTGATAATAAAGAGTTCTGTTGTTTCTGTCTCTGAACCGACGTTCACAATGATTACCGGTGTGTGCAAGAAAAGAACAGCTCTTTCATTTTACGAATTAATTAAACGTGGAGACAGCACAACTGCAGACACTGTCGCGTTAGCCAAAATACAGAGTCACGTCCATTTTAGCTCCGGAATTCTAAGAAACTTTTATTTTTAGAAATCAAAAGGACTTTGGGCTACTTTAACTTTCAGTTCAGTGGCATCGCAGATAACTTAAAGGTACATGCGAATAATCATAAGAGTCAAATTTATTAATGCACACGTGTTTGATCTTAAAGATTGACATGTTCCTTGATCTTTTCTCGTACTGAGTTACTCTTTAATCTCACACTTCCGTTTTTTTGATAGCACTTTGACGTAAAACTTCTTTTGGTGATAGACCACGTATCTCGCTGTGTATACGTGGTCTCACACACTAGGCGTTTTATTACTTTCACTTTTAGCTGAAGCACTATGAATATTCTGTCTCTGTCTCAAACAAGATATGAATGACAGTTCGTTAAAAAAGGAAAGAAATAACTTATTCACGTAGTATAAAGAAAACTGAGAATTTGAAAGGAAATAAGTTCACAAGGAGGATTTCTACTTCCTTAATTTATTTCCTAGGCTGCAGAAAAATTAGGTTGAAATCCCGAAAGTATAGATCGGACTGAATGGAGAAAGACGACATGCGTTCATTTAGAATGAGAAGAAGGATAAAACTTTCAGAGTGTAAGCGGCCTTTTGATGCTTGACAAAACCTACAGACTGACGGTTTATTATCCAAAGAAGATCTTAGAAATAAAGTCTTCGCAAGCATTGAAAGAATAAGATTGAGAAAACAAGTAACAGAACTTACTAAACTGTTTCATAGCATCAAGTCACTTTCTCTTTCTCTACGCAAAACACACAGACAACAAGAAAGCACGAGAATCTTATAAATTCGTTCATCTCCTTCCATCTTCTAACAAAATTATTAAATTTGAGTTCTTTTTGTTTAGAATTAGCAAAGATAAAATCTCTGATTCGTTTCCATCTGCCTTACACAAACGAGCTCAATCAAAATTCAAATGTTCATAGTTGCTTATTGTTTTACAACGCCAGAAATTTAAGCTCATAAGTTGTCAGCAAGGATTAGCAGAGATGAATCAAATTGTAAAAACACTTCTTGTTTTTCCAACTTACTAATGATTCTGATGCCAATTAACAAGACTTTCAAACTTCCTATTTCGTTTCAGCTTTCCCACATTGTGGATTTAGTGCTTTGAGCCTTCACAGTAAAACATCCGAAAGGAATCGTTTGAAGTAAAATATTTTATTGACACAGAAATGCATTTTTCAAACACGTGGAACGTGGAGCACATTTTATTTGATACTCTCCCAGCGATTCCAAGTTTCAAGACAAACTTCACAGCATAATTGAATATGCTTTGTGTGGACCATTTTGCAACAAACTTATTATACAAGTTGACGATGTACCTTTAGAATCTTTTGATATTTAAAACTTTCCAAGGTCTAACAATATTCGCGCACCTCAGTTAAGATATATATGAAATGCCCTTCACGAAGCTTCCTCCTCATTGAGTACATTTCTCATAAAATTACTTCAAAACAATACAAAGAAATTTAACGTGAAGTCGAAAAAAAACAAGTGAAGGCAGGAATAAAATTTATGTCTGAGATTAATTTGGGAAGAAAGGAGAGCGAGGAGTAGTGAAAATAAGGGCGCATATAAATGCAGCGAGTGACAAGAAGGATCTTTTTCTTCCTCCCTCAAATGGATGAGATACACTTTAGACTTAAATTGTATTTGAAATGACTGAAAGGAAGAAGACGAAGGTTTATAATCGTGTCTGACTAAGGATGAGGAACGGACGGACATGCACGACGGGGTTGTCTGCTGTATAAAAGTATAAATGGTAATAGCAAAGTGATCTTCCGGAGAAAGCCAAAGTCTCATCACCATTCAGGTATTCAAATGCGAATGTGTGTGTAGGTAGTGTTCTCTCCTAAGTGTACAGCTTCGCAAAGGCTCAAAACATGAAGATGAGATGCACAAAGTTTCACCAATCATCTTCTTCCCAATGGAACGAAACATCCTTCATCAATTTACATTCAAATTCCCGTCGTGCCAAAAAATATTTTCTCCGACCTTCTAAACTAAAGGAATGATGAAAAGTTAGAGACTTTCCTGAATGAATCAAAATTCATAGCCATTGCTCCCGACGAGAGCAACTTTTTTTACCTTTCACTATCATCCTCATTTCGTCATTTCCAGGGAGGAATCGTGTTTCTCTCATTCACTTCGATCAGATTCCTACACCCGTGCACACTCCATTTCTCTATCCTCACTCAATCATTGTATTATGTAAGACGAACACTTTCATTGCATACACACCCGTTCTTCCTTCTTCCTTCCATCACCCAAATCTCCTACCTCAGCAAGAAATGACAGGTACTGAGCTCAAATACCACCAATCTCTCCTTATTCTTTCTCCATCTTTTTACACGGGAAATAAATAACACTTTCTCACTCATATTCCCTCAAACTCCTTTTTCATCTGATGGAATCCTCACAAAATAAATAAGTCTCGTGTCTTACCCAAATCTCCCTGCGGTTCATCCTAAAGTCTCTTTCCACGAACTTTTACACGAACTCCCTTTCCACTCACTGTACATTTCGGAACCATATAATCGTCGTTGCTTCAATGGTTTCTTGAGGCCATGCTAACCGGAAGGCCCAACAAACTGCCACCGAGAAAAGAAAGATTTTAAGCCCCTACCATCGTAATGTTAAGTGTGAACTGGTGAAAGCGCCTTCTGCTTTCCCGAAGAGTAACTCAATTTCTCTATAAGTGACAACAGATCCCGCATGCACTCTCCAGTGCACAACATTTACCACCTCTTCTGTTATGAAATCTATGAATTTCTTTAACTACTTACGCATTATTCACAGCAAGTAGAAGACAATGAAGACATGCGGCAGTTTCAGACTTTTGGCAGATGAGACTACTACTCAAGGCTACGTAAATAAATTTCTTGTCCTCAACATTGTCTAGTAGAATTAGGCAAACTTGTCTACTGAGGCTTTTCTCTTTGATTTTCCCCAGTACAGCGAATAAGGATAGACGAAAGCAGCCTTGAGGTTTTGATTCATCTGCAAACTGCAGTGAAGCGACGACGAGATTCGAGATTCCATTTAAATATCAGTGAGTGAACTGATGGACGGCGACAGGAAGAATTTCGAAGCAAAAACAAGTTCGCAGTCGCATTCATGTTCGCAAGCGGATGCAGTTCTTGGGCTTTCCCAATCCTGGAGTCATTAATCATTTCCAGTTCTCCTTTACAGGTCTGGTCGTACTTGAGCCTAAGATTACTTTGTGATGACAAATCCCCCGTAAATAAAGTAACTAAAATTATTCTACCATGAAGATTTTTCCATTCATTAAGACAATCATTTAGAGACTTTGATTGGACTAACCTTAACCTAATAGCTCTCTAGCTCTCTCTCTTTATGTGATATGGAGATGCCAAATGACATGCACTTAATGATTCAACGCTTCACTTGCACGTGCATCCCTTCAATCCCAGCCCTATCCCAGAGTAGCCTTGGTATTTTCAAATTTCTTTTAAGAAATGCTTAAATACCCTGTTAAAGATCTTATTGAACATTTCCCTATGATGATTGCATTACTTCAGGAAATTTACGGGTATAATCTAAGCAAAGGAGACGTGATGGTGGAGCGTGAAGAGGCAATAAGGGTAAGTAAATGGGAGAAGCTTCAGCTGTATGACAATGGCGAGAAATGTGAAATGAGTGGAATAATGGATGGGGATTTGATCTGATCTGATGTGAATGATTCGAAGGGTTCCGACTTTCATTACTCTACCCGGATGAGTCATCTAGGATCAAGAAAATAGGATTGCCACAGACGATGTAATGTTATTCTCCCTTCATTTCAGTTTCCTTTAAGATCCGCAACCATTTCATATTCCGAGTGGAACTATGCTATTTTTCCAATCTAGCGTAGTAGACGCATCCGTTGCATACTAATGCACCACCGCAACACTCCACACTCTCTCTTCTCTGTTCATCTCTCTCTCTCTCTCTCCTTCATTTTAATGCATATGATTACGTCATTGAATCTACAGCTATTAGAAAGTGGGGAAAGCACAGAGATATTAGTGATGAAACACAGAGTCCCACAATTCTGGAGGGGTAGACGATTGCCCATGCACACACACATATAATATAATATATAATACAGACTCCGAACTGATTGTGAGTGAGTAGATCCTCGACTGTCTACTTAAGGTCTTGTCTTCCAGTATAAAAGTCGGGTTTTGTTACTTCTGTTGTACTTCTCTGGATGTATGTGCAGCCCTTTAAGCTGTGCAGTGAAGAACCAGTTCCATAGTTTCATGAACCCCCTGGGACATCAACAATGTTTGCTGAGTCAAGCACAAGCCTTTCTCTTGAATGATTACACTATTTCTGACTTGCTCTCATTCCTACGGCTTTAAACTGCTACTGATCCCTTTGTTTCTTTCAAACAACACATGCCGAATAAGAACCAGTTCTATTGAAATACTTTCTCCTAGCCCCCTCACAATGCTCCCTTACTTATCTACTTAATAGAAAATACAAAAAACCATGCCGTAATACTTTACGAAAACTAAAAATGCATTAGGTCACAGTCTTCTTTCGACAAGCAATACATTTTGACACAAAACTTTTAATTTTTGCTTTTTTTGCAGCACACATTTTTTTTGCGAAACTTGGTAACCATTGCATTCACACTACTTGTTATACAAATAAACTATCTTGTAGGTAAGCTGCAGCGGGACTCTGGTTTCGACACAATGATTTCAGAAACTTTAGAATGCACCTTTAATTTTATTATTTTAAAGAAAAGTTTCTGAATTCTGACTGACAATGAAGGCAGGAAGGTGAGAATGTTATTATTAAATTATTGTTAATTTCAAATTCATTTCTAGTACGATATTACACCATCGGGCATTCATATGTTGTTAAGAATTCATGGAAAGGCAAAGTTCCTCTTAAACTTTATGTAGAAAGCGCATCCTCATCAGACTCCTCCAGACTGGAGACAACACGCAGCATTACATTTCGAATTCCCAAAAGACGGAAGAAGGAAAGAATGAGTAATTTTTAGTTTCCCCTCCGAGTGAACATTACTGTATTACTCACCGCACATGAATGACTGCGATGGGGAAGCAACATCTTGCTCTGAAGTGTGCAACAGAATGAATGAATGGTGAGATATGATTGCGTGCGTGGATGGATCTCGTAAAATCATTTCGCTATATCACTTCGACGGAATGCGTAAGGATGATTCGACAGAGAGAGAGAGAGGGACAAGGGACGTTCTTTCACTTATGCATAGAAATGCCCAGATGGGAAACTTTTACTCTACGTGAAATTGCATAAGCTATGACGCAAGAATCCCTCACTCTTCTACTTTTACTGCGTTGCATCCACAAATCCACAATCCACATCATCCACCCACAAAGACTGTGTTAAGCTCGGAGAGAAATAGTTTTGTGCAGTTGCTTTCCAATCTCACACAACTTCTCCTTCTTCACGTAGCCTCCTGATTCTACAAGTGTGAACTTTATCAAACAATGAATCACAGTTTTTACTTTCACGCCTCACTTACAGTCAGTTAGTCTCAAGTCTCAAGTCTCAAGGTGTATGTATGGAGTGTGAAGCGTGTGTACAATGCAGTTTGTAGTGACATGGTGGTCAGTTACGTACTTCTGGATAGTTTTCTCCTGGTCCATTGCTTCTCTATCGACATTTACCTTCATTCAAGTAGAATGGGTAAAGAGAGAAACTATTTTACACTCGAATTTAACTCTCCGTCCAGGTGAAAGTGAAAGAAAAATAAACTTTCCACTAAGTCCAGTTAGTGTTGGAAGAGAACCTCCATTCCCATCCAAAGTTCCTCGTGGGCATTCACTAATATTGAATGGTTCTTCCTACTCGTCGCTCCAGGAAATTGATTCATCCCGCATGGAAGTGAAGTTCGGTCTTCTGGGCTTCTGTACTCGAGTGGGATCATCACAAATAGAGATTTGCTCAACTTACAGTCAAAACAAACATGCGGTTTCCTCGATATGGCAGGTAAGTACTTGACTATAATTACGTGGGAGTGAGGCAGACAGAGAGAGGGTGAAAGTCTAGACTCTCTAGACCCAGTAGATTTCTAGGGTGTCTCTATTCTACACATCTACATGATATCATTACCTACTCACCCACTAACACGACTTTTCACCAGGTGCTGACTTATCTTGGGTGCATTTCCTGTGTTTCCCTTTGCTTACTGAGCATCTCGTCTTTCCTCGCCGTAACTCTTCCCACTCCAACCCTCAGGCTCAAAGCTGCACGGAAGATTGGGATGGCCCAACTTGTTGCAGGTAACTAAATTTATCCCTCAATTGAATTATTGAATATTTCATGAGGACATTTGCATCACAATTGCAGTCGAATGGGCAGACTTGCATATTTGCACTACCCACACATCCACAGTGCTCAAAAGTAAATTTATATTCGACTCTACAAAGGCTGATTGATAACCTCTTGTTGCTGTAGCTTTTAAAGTTAAATGTTTACACAGGTTCCAAAGTGAATGGATACTTAATGAGAGAGTATATAGGAGATTTTATGGAGAAACATGCATTTGTCTAATCACGATTTGCATTTGTGACAGTGATACTCCTGTTCCTGTCTCTCGCTGGATTTCCTGGAGGTTTCGGATCGGAGTTTGTCAGAAGTTACTGCGGCCCAACTTCACGTGCTTTCAACATAGGTGAATGCGAATTTGGATGGAACTACACTCTCCTCATCGTGTGTGCCTTCCTAGCTTTGTATTGTCCAGCATTAGTAAATTTCACCTTTTATACTGAGAGAACCAATAGACAACATGTCATTATAAATTGTACCTATTTAGATGTTAGTCGAAGTAAAATAATATGAATAGTTAATTCAAATTTTTAATTAATTTATTCGTTCTTCTCTACAATTTGTATGCGTAAGAATTACTGAAACACTTTTGTACTAGTCATAACAATAATAACTCTTGATTAATAAATCTATGAATTCGTAATATAATCTAAAACATAGACAAGTTTAAAGTATTCGTAGGATTCAATTTACTATGCAGATCTTTAGTTTCACTTCATGTGTACGACATTCGTTTAGGCTACTCTTGAAACTAGGCTTTTGGTTGAACAGTGACAAAACTCCATTTAATTCATAATCCACATGAATTAAGATTTATTGCCATTGTGTAAGACAGCTATATGCTCAGTTTGCAGTTACTAGGCCAAAGTTCCATAAAACTACTTAACATTTAGAGTTCATACTGTGTCACAGTGTTGCGAAAAATCTTGCTTGGCTCGCTAAAAATGGAAAATGTTTCAAAAATTGCACAAAAACCAGGGGCATACGTTATTTTATAACCAACCTAATTAACCTGAGTTTCTGAATTAGTTCCATTCGACCGTCAAGCAAAATACTAAAGCACACATTGTACTCAACCATTTGTAATACGAGCAGAGCGTAAAACTCACATCCGAGGCTTGTTGAATGTAAATCAGAAATATCAAAGCAGTTGTCGTTTGTGGTGGTCTTCAGAGATCAATTATTGAATCACGATTTGGTTGCCCAGCTGCTTTAAGTTTGGCTTCCATTTTGGAAATCATTTGTTGCATTCGCTTAATCTGGAAAAATTTACAGGCATCAGGGTATTACGGATGATGAAAGGAATTTAAAATAGTTCTAAAGCTTTCTCTAACCTCAGCTTCCTTCTGTAGAAGAATGTCTTGCGGCAATTCCGACGAAGAGTCTCTCTTAAGTTTGCTCCTTTCCTTGGGATTTTGAGCAATTCGAGCGATCGCTTTTGCCCTGAAGTTTTCATAATGCAGGTCTTGAGTAGTTTCCTTTAAGTCGTGCATGTGTGACTGGATGAGCATCGTCCGGAGTTTAGAGAAATCACTATGGTTCGGATTTTCCACTGGCAAAGACCATTCAAAGTTATTCAACTCATTTCTGCTGATATATTCCATTGATAAACAATCTTCGTCGTACCTTCAACGATTCCCCAAGGATATACTCGTCCACGAAGCCGTTTACCAGCAACTTCAACAAAAGAGTCGCTTGACGCCACAGCAAATGGGATTGCAGCTTTTAGTTCTCTGTCTTGCTTTTTAAACTCTTCGTCCTCTTCCTCATCACACTCAGGAAATTGGTAGATCTGCAGCATTAATTTTTACTTGTTGATGCTAACTCATTCTCCAGGAATATTCTGTCTTTAATCATACAAGAATTCTCTACCTGAATGTTATTTGATCTCAAATCTTGAAGAACACGGTCTTTCAAATTACGCATCTCAGAAGGAGTCAAAGTATCAGCTTTGGCAATAACGGGAATGAGATTAACTCTGTTTTGAAGGCTTTTTAGAGCTTCGATGTCCAATTGCCTAAGCCTATAAAGAAACACATCTACATAAACACAACTACTTATTATCCAAGACATTCAACAAAGTGTTTCACGCACCCATGTCCATAAGGAGGCACAAAATACAAACAGCAATGAACCCGACCATCCTGAATGTGCTTTCGATTCAACCCACTCTCAGCCTGGAAGTACTGCTGAAATTGGTCATCTATGTACTCCACACAAGCCTTCCAACTATTTTCACAGTTTATAGCGTCTCCGAATCCTACAGAATAATGTTTCACTTATGACTTTGCTCTTTGATCTTTCAGTGAGAAACTCAATCTCTTTTACTTCCATCGTACAACTACATTCGCTCTCCTTCTTACCAGGCGTATCAACAACAGTCAGCCTCAGCTTCACACCTCGTTCTTCTATTTCCGTCGTGTGTTTTTGAATTGTAGTGGTCCTCTTCACTAATTCTGTTCCATCACAAAAGGAAACTTGTAACTTAATCACGAAACCACCCCAGCTAATGAGAGACACACACACGCGTTCGTTACCTGGTCCACTTGGAACTTTTCTGTTCTGGTAAAATGAAGCCAGGAATAGGCTGTTAATTAAAGTTGACTTCCCCAATCCAGACTCTCCGACAACCATCAGCGTGAAATCAAATCCTTTCTTCACGGATTTCCTATGAACTTGTTCTGGGAGTGTGGCGAATCCTATTAGTCGTTCGTTCTAAAAAAAATAACCCATCACAATTAGTTCCAGCAGTTCCACTAAAACTCATGCGTGTCATAATGAAGCCAAAAGATATCTCGAAATCAAATCAAGTTTGCTTTTAAAAGTGCCATACCTCTTTTCCTGTACGGGGCAAAGTTTTAGCACGGTAAGCATCAGAGAATTTGAACTCCGCAGGTGGACA
Source organism: Isotomurus palustris (assembly GCA_034696625.1). Taxonomy (NCBI): domain Eukaryota; kingdom Metazoa; phylum Arthropoda; class Collembola; order Entomobryomorpha; family Isotomidae; genus Isotomurus; species Isotomurus palustris. The sequence goes on along the minus strand of JAQGAD010000215.1, from coordinate 24,973 downwards.
TGAGAGACAAAACACATCAGGAATAGAGTCAATTAACAAATTATGAGCACTTTTGCTAGTAACATTGTTAGAAATAGGATGGTGTTGGCTAGAAGAGTATGCTTGTTGCATTTGCATATGCTGAGGCATTGGCTGCGGCTGCTGTTGCTGCTGACTAACTCGCGAAGGCTGATAGTACGGCTGTTGGTACCTCGACTCATAGCCATGCTGACCTAAAATGCTCTTCGGAGGAGCTGTGATGACCTGACTATGCGAATCTAGTTGGGACGGAACCCTCTGCTGGACATACGAAGCGTAAGGACTTCCAGTGGTCGGGAGATTTGTGTACGACGAAGACTTCGAAGACCCTGCAGCAGCGTTAGAAGTTAAAGTAGGATACACTGGGGTATAGCGAGACGGCTTATTAGGCAAATTGGCCCCTGAAGTGGACGATGAAGCAGCAGTAGCACCACTAGGTAAGTTCAACGTCGAAGGTCTTTCACTATTGTTACTTGTAGAAGGAGGAGCAGCAGGGCCCCCACTAGTTCCTAATAAAGCACCAGATGAACTTCCCACAGGGGGCTGCCTACTATAAGCCTTGGAATAACTTGATGAGTACATTGTTGAATTTGAAAACCCTAAAAACTATGTGTGTCTCCTAATAGCACGCAAGAGTGATTGTGACTGTGACTGTGAAAGACGAAGTGTAACTTGAGACTGGAAGGAGAGATTGAGTGATTTACAATCTGTAAACTCACACCAACAGGACCAAAGGGGTACTGCAGCATTTCACTCGTCAAAAATACACAAAACAGCATCAACGGAAGAGTGCTGACTTTTGTAATAAACTTTTACAAATGTCAGAATCTGACATTTGATATCATTGGTGAAATGGTGAAGGCATCTGAGTGTATCCTCCTAAATCCAATTTACTGAGGAGTGTGTAACTAGCAGATAAAGCTATGCAAATTACACGTTGTCTATACAAGAAATAAGATTCATTATTACATCTCCTAATATATAATAAGGTGAACACGCATTTGGTAATGTGCACTGCTCCTCTCCACCCCTCACTAACTAAACCAAAAACCAAAATGCCAAGTCTCATTCGAAACTGAGACTCTGTCTGACTGAAAGCGTCTTCGGCGTCTCAAGAACCCCAGAAGAAGAAGAAGAACGAAGTTTGCCTAATATAGAGACAACCTCGTGAAGGCATCTTTTTATTCTCGTCTCTCCCATTCATCCAATCATTTAATTACTCCCTCAAATAAGTACGTATCACCTCTCCCTACCTATTCTGGCGAAAACAATTATCTCTCTTGGAATGACCTTTCTAAAGTTACACACACCCTTTGTATGTGTGTGTCTGCAGTCTCTGTTCACAATACTTTCTTCCTGCACTTTTAACAAAGCTGTCACACCATTCATTAAACGAACCTCAAACCATCTTGATTTCAGTAATAAAAGGTTATTAATGGTGATTTGGCAGTTATAAGTGTTCCAACGGGAGATACACATCTTCTCACTTCCATATTGAAGAATCTTACCGTTGTAAATACAACTTGTTATGTAAAGTTACACCCACCTCATACAAAGGTATGTCATTCGAAGGCAACCTGAATTCTCAATTCATATTTCATCCAAGATGTATTTGAAAGAGAGAGACACACACACGTACCTGCTTGTCCTTTAGTTACTGTAGCCATAGTTTGTTAGTAGTATTTCTCGGAAATATACAGTTTAGTGTGGAAAGTCAAGTCAAGTTGGTTCTGTAGTCTGTACTTGCAGCATAGTCAATTTGCACCTCCGCCCCAATTAATCTCCTGTATCCTGAATAAATCACAACATAGCTGATTGAGCCCAAGAGCAACTATATTTAATATGAAATCTTGGAGTAAGAGAGTCTATGTGTAATCTTCACATGTATGTTAAAGAACAGAAAGGATTTAAGACTGAGACTTATTATTCCTGAGGAAGATTAAAAAGCTCAGTGAAACGTATCTACGAGAAACTACATACACGGCTAATGCTAATACGGCTATGATTTAATGAGGAAGTCACTCGGGCACTATGTTTGTTACTCTCTCGTAGAATTCATGAATGAGTGTGTGATCGAAGTTATTAACACGAGGCGAGGGGCGTCTGATGTACAATGTTTAGTTTAAACGATTCCTTTTTCGTCTGGAATCCAATTAGAGTTGTTTGAATGAACGAATGCTAAAATGAGACTGTGGAGAAAAAGGGTGCGCTGCAAATGACTCTGATGTGTTTATAATAATTTCCTTAATATAAACAGTTTTAATACTGGATTCAATGGCCCATTCAAATTCTTCAATTCATAATACGAATGTAGTATTGTAAAATATTAATGCGAGTCACACTTTGGGGCCTTTAGAATTAAACACAACGATTTTTGTATGCCTCATTGTTATCAGTAATTATAGGCATCAGTATTATTCGTCTAGGATTGTGAAAGAAGCAAGAACTTAATGACCACTAGTAGAAAAGTATTGAATATTTTTGCACTGTGTAAAATTTATTATGCTTTATGTGCAATCAAATTTTACTTATAATTAAGTGGTAAGAGAAAAAAAGTGTAATTCTTACTTGTCCCGTTCCAATTCCAATTCCTTGATATCCTTATCTCACCGTATGGTTTACCACAAAAAGCACAAGAAACTTCTATTGAAGTTGTGACAGTAAACAATTTCCGAATGAGTAGGGATTTCGATTCTTCCAGTTGTTGTGCCTCATGCAGTCCGTATCGATTGGTAGCGAAGGGTACAACAAACTAAGGAATCGTCTCCAGGCTACCCGGAATACCCGAAGTTGCTGGGATTTTCCAGGGAACCCTTCTTCTTCACTCTCTCTCTCGCTCTTCACTCCCTTCAACGAGTCTATTCACAATACCCGTGTCTCACATTCACCCCTTCACCAAGTACACCAATAAATCGCCGATATCATGCCCATGCTGTAAAAAAGTCCACACATGCAATCACATCACTGACAGTCATCCATTCGTAAAATCTTCGTATATTTAATTTTACGTTAACCATCCCGTACAGTTTTTAAGCTGCGACACCTTCATAAATGACTAAAATAACATTCTATCTACTTTCTGACTAACTCCCCAAAGGAAGGAGAGAGGCTTAAGAATACAATGTGTAATAAGATTATCTAAGGTAAACTAGCAATACGAGTTTACGTTAGTGTTCCCAGCTGGAGGTAATACACAAATGACCCAGTCTGTCCTCAAAGGTGACGCTCTTCGTGATCTTCTTCGCTGCTGTTTCCATCTTCACTTTATCCAACCATTTGTCGTGTTTCCCCAAAGCTACTGCGTGTCCACGTTCTTGTTCCTACGAGCATCAATTCATTTCAATTAGATGGGTTAAGTACTTCCAGTAATTTGTACTGCAATGAAATAATCACTAGATAGTTTTGAAAGAAGAGAGACGTCCGTACCGTGGTGAGATAAGGGTTGCGGAGGAGGAACATATTTCGTTCTTCGATTTGCAGTCTCTTCACCATTCGTTCGATGTTCGTTGCATAAACGTTGTGACCGAATCGGTGCTTCCTGTGAAATACACAAAAGGCTAAGTAAATTAAAACTTTAACCGGGTATCGTGTTTGAGAGCAGACAATACTTAAAGTAAATCGTACCCCGTCCAAATGTAGCCGTTTGGCATCTTCCTCTTCATAAGACTGAGTGTCAGCCTCATCTTGCTAACTCCAGGGACTCCAAAAAATTAAGAATCAGTGTCACAGAAACTGAGGAAAGTGAGTTTTCGAAAAATCCGAAGATCTCCTAGCCCTGGACGAAATCTCCAAACATTGAGCACAAGTCGAACTATAAACCGCTGTCAGCCGGGGCACAATGAGAATTTCCATGGAGCATAGAAGAAATAAATGTACTTGTTTCTGATAAAACACTTCAACAATGGATGTCCAATTAATTAAATCTTATGATTCATTAAGAATAACCTTTAGCTCACTTATGCGTGTGATTCATTTATTATGAAACAATTTTTAACAAAAATACAAGTAGGAGGACAACACAAACGAGGCAGATAATTAATATCCTCGATAATCAATAGTAGATTTATACATACATTAACAAAATTCAAAAACGCAGATATAATATTATGGACAGTTTTGCAAAGTCAATTCAGTCACGACACAAAAATAAAAAACAATTTAGAATTTTACAATAAGTTTATAGGACATCCCTAAAGAATTCACTTAATACTAATTTTAAAATACAGACAACTTCTAGGTCTTCATGTAAGACTATATACCTTGATTTTATACAGGTGAGTGTATTTATAGATGTATTCTTTAATTCAGAAGAGTAAATATGAGTAAATATTGACAACGGTATTTAATCTCCACCCCCACGCGAATAGGAAGACACAATGTCCGGAGATTGCTGCTGTTTACTTTTGCGAGCTCCTTGCCAAGAGCTTGTTGTAACTGCTGTGGTGCTTGTTCCTAATGAATGACAAGAAATTGATTTTAGAGAAAGTGTTTGTCGACTTGAACGAAAATAGGTGAGAAGCAAATGAAAAACTTACTAAGTGTTCGACGCTTCGGTTCAACTACTTCTTCCACTGAGCATGAAGGAGTTCTCCGCTTTCGCCCTGGTTTCCCCTTAGGTTTTACTTCTGGAGTTTTTTGTTCCGAATCAGACCCTTCAATCATTGTCATTTTATTTACCATAACCAAATAAAATCCTACTTGAAAATTTTAACATACCCGTCTCCGCATCATTCTTTGCGGCTGAGTCTTTATTTGACTCATCCTCGGAAATAGGTAAGTTGTAGACATCAATCTATAAAAAATTCAAATCGATGTAAAGATCAGTGCGTTGACTTTCTAAAATTTATATCTTACATCAAACTGATGATTAACGTCTCTGAAGTACTCTTGAGCTGCTGCATACATCGGATGGCTGCGGGGGAAGAACATACAGAAATTCATTATCATTAGAAGAACTTCTCGCTTCATTTCAAGCCAGGATCGTATTTCTCCAGAGTCGACTCTTTGCTTGATTATGTTCAAATCAGTCGGTCTAGGAAAACAAAAAAATAGATATTAAACCGCCACACAACACAACAATTAAATGCATTAAGAGAAAATTACTTTTTGACGGCCTTCAGATATTTAGGACTTGATTCTATAGCTGACTTCTTGAGGAAAATTTGAGCTGATTTGGGAGCTATAAGTCGCTTGTAGAATATTTGCAAGGCGGTTTTGATCCTCAGCAGTTCTTTCTCATCCTCCCTGTCACAGACCATATAAACCATGTGTTAAATCTCCGAATACAGCAAAAATTTAGATTTAAGTCCTGAATATATTACATAATAACACTATTGGTTGTAGAAGAGGAAGGACTACTTGGATTTGAGTCTGCCGAAGTAGGCAACGGAGGTAAGACATCAATGACCGAGCCGCTCGTTGAAGTTGATGGTCCTCCACGGCTTCTAAGAGAACGAGATGGACCCGACTTTTCGGTTTCGCTAGATGCATCCTGATCAGTTCCAAGACCCTTCGCCGACCCAGACGACTTAGTTCTGATTCGTGGAGTAACACTTAAGCGATTTCTGGCCCTTGAGAAATGTATGTCGAAATTATTAATAATAAAAAATGAACTAAAATATGAATTGTTACTGCTTCAAACTTGTCCCACCTCGTTACTCGCTTATCCGTCTCAACTTCCTCAGATACTTCAGAATCTACTTCAGTTTGACGCGTATCGTCAATAACAAGCCTTTTTCGAGTCTAAAACAAAAATATTTACCATAAGCACACTTCATGGACAAGACCGAATCGTACTGATCGTATTCATCATACCGAACGACCCTTTACACGAGGAGTCTCAGGTGTTTCAGAGCTTTTATTTTCTTCAGGTACACCTGTCTTATTTTCTTTCACTGGAGATAGCTTTCCACTACGTCTTGTCATCCTCGGTTTCGACGATACGTCAAAGCCAGAATTCTAAAAAATACAGCTTATGTCACGAAAATCAGCAGTCAGTAGTGTAAGATTTTTTTCAGTACCGAGTTATCATCATCAGCCATTTCTCCAGATTCGATTCTCTCCTTAGTACGAAGTGCAGGTTTGGGAGACTTGCGCTTGCTTGCTGTTTCTTCAGAAGATTCTTCGTCAACATCTACTGGCATCTTTCTTTCGTTAACAGTAGCTGGCTGGGAAGAGTCCGGTACTTGAGCGTTTTCGATTGGTTTTGGTGGTGTTGATTCAGTTTTTGTGACAGTTGAGGAGTCAGCAGATTTATCACTCGTTTCAGGTTCGGTTGCATCTGTGCTTATAGAAACATTAAGTAGTTCCGGCTTTTCAGGCACAATAGGTTCGTTGTCTAAAACGACATTAAACGCAAGAATATCGTTAAATATGCTCAAAATATTGTTTCCATTCAGTATGTTTTAAGTTGCCCCTACCGTTAGTGTCTTTATCCTGTCCATGATCTGGCTCTACGTTCTGATCAGCAGCAACAACCGAGTCACTGTCCAGGGAAGTCACGGAACCTTGGTCAGTTGCTGTTAATCCTTTTGCAGAGCTAGAAGACTTAGTACGCTCACGTGGAACAACGCTTGCTCTATTTCTCGCCCTAAAGTGAAGTATACATTAATCCAGATTTACAGCATGTCTATGAAGAAATGCTTACCTAGTAACTCTTTTTCCAGTATCTTCTTCTTTAGTCTCGGCGTCTGAGGCCACAGATTCAGAATGTTTTTTACCCTATAGGATAGCAGTAATAGTTAGTGAAATGTATTAATTTATTTTGCAACATGAATTCAAACAACTTACCCCAGTTCGGACTACGCGAGGTTGAATCTTTACATCATTATCCTCTTGTTCTTTGTTTGAAGAAGGAAGACTATCTTCGATTACAACAGTTTTCTCTTCGGACGGTTTGGTGAAAGTTGCTTTCGCGGATCTTCGAGTAACACGTGTAGGCGCGGAACTATCCATTCCAGAATTCTACATTACAATGAAAAGGAAAAATGAACTAACTGAATTTAAGCATATAAATAACTAAAAGTATCAAGACTAACGGAAGTTTCTTCATCAGGTGTTTCCTCGGACTCGGCACGATCTTTTATTCTAGATGGGACTTTAAGAGGAGATTTTCGTTTCGAATTTTCGACTAAGTTGGAATCCTCAGGTTGAGGGGTTGGAGAAGCAACACGCACAGGCGTAAGTATTTTGCTAATGATTTCATATGTCGTTTCAACATTCGAAGGAGGACTTTTGCTTGATTTGTTAGCAATATCAGATACAGGTTGGACGCCATCGTCATTCGTAGTGGAAGCAACATTGTCAATTTTCTCAGGTTCAACAACAACAACTGATGAATCAACTGGTGCCTGTTCATCACTCTTCAAGTTGAGCTCCAAATCGGTTTTGTTGGATTCGAGCTCAGTCACTCTCTCACTATTTTCACCATCTGAGGAAGTTAATGAAGCATAATTGTAGTACAAATATTCCTGATTTAAGTAACCTGCCATATCTCTGTTTAATTACCTGCAAGTGCAGCACCCTCAGACGCAACTATCACCTTGATATCTTCATCCTCGGCTTCTTTTATTTCTTGTCCCACAGAGAGTTCACTTGCGACAGTAATATCACCTTCTTGCAAAGATTGATCTACTTCTGTTTCAGACAAAGTTTCTACACTTTGGCTAAGATCAACCGTTGTGTTGTTAGCAGAGTTGACAGCGGAGATATCTTCAAATTTTTCAAATTTGAAAGAATCGTCCATCTCGATATCATCGGGAAGCGTAAGGTTTTTAGATGGTCCCCTTGGCATCAGCAATGTCAGGGCTGGTAAAGTATCTGATATTTTCACAATAGATTGTTATTACATTGTCTCTGTTTATATACATTCATTTATCATTTTGTATCATCTTACTTGTTGCTGGATGCTGAGAAGGTTTTCTTGCAGGGACTCCTTTGGCATTAACTGAAGCACTTGGTGCACCTGAAAATAATTGTATTATTCCCAAATCAATTTCAAATTATTTGGGAAATATTGAAAAGATACAGGAACACTAAACTAGGAAGTTATATTTCAAACATTTAATCTCATTCTGAAGTAGCTCAGTCGCTAGCTTAAATACGGGAGATATCCATCCCGCAAGGATCGCCACTGTTCGAAGTCACAACAAACTGATTCTTAACATGGACTACGTGGAGTACCAATTGTAAATGAGGACAGCCAGCTTCTACATTGATTCAATCCATTGTCGTTAGCATTTGATAAATTATCATTCGCTGCTGCAAAATTCTCAGATTCGTAGAAACGCTTGGCAAGAAAACCCCCGATGCTCACACTAGTCACTGCAGTCAAATGTCGACACAGTGGACCCTCACCTGCACGGGTTTGCTAATGACATGGATATCTACCGTATTCCTTTGGATCAGCCCGATCAGCATAACAGATCTTATCTGCTACTCAACAGATGAAAGGGTGCATATGCGTACAAAAACATACATATTGTAATCAAAATTGTGCATCAAGACTCACTGACAGCGAGTGCAAGTTAAAACAATAATAAGCAATACATTGGCAAAAGTTGCACACATAAAACTACACCGAAACAAAAGACGATAGCGAGTTGTCACACAGAAGAATTCTGAGCGTGTTGCAACACTTTCAACTGGATAACTGGAGATTCCATACTCACCCGTTGGCATCGGTTTCACAGGGCTTTGTACGTCTTTCAACAGAGATTTGGGCGAAGAGCAATCGTTATTATAGCTCGGCGTACTTTCATTAGCCAGCACTGTAGCAGAGTTTTCCATCAAGGACTGAATAGTTGGGAGCGGCTGACCTCGATCTCGAACGGGCATCTCCAACAACTTGGATAATGTTGGAGCGTTATTCACTATAAAGTTAATAACAATAAGCTCAAACAAACGAACAAGTAAGCATTCAAACTAATTAAGAAACGAAAAGTTGAGCACAAGCTTTGTTACACATTTAACAGCTTTCTACATTGATTGAAATAAGGAAACATACAATACATTGACACAGAAATACACCAAACACAACGAATCTCCACAGACATTAATCATCAACGTGTGATGTCACATTAAACTTGTAAAAGTAACAGAACGAACCAACGTTCTAATCACAATTATGATCAGTTTCAACTCTAGTGCAAGCTGCTGGTGCAACTGAGACAACAGAAAGCACTGCACAACGTACCTGGAGTAATTGGCCGTGATTTTGGCACTACATCCGGTTCACCACTAGCAATGGCATTATCTAGCAGATTTGACAATTTGGGAGAAACGGGTCTATCATAACTCCTCTCCGGATATTCTGGCTCCTAATAATTAATCGACACTTCTAAACTTGTATGCCTTTCAATGATTACGTAATTAATTATTATATTACTCACGCTAAAATTAATTCTCCGATTGTGACCAGGCACTAATCTGTTAGGACCACACATTTCAGCAACTATAGCATCTGTGACTGCGTCATCACCGTCGTCAACCCGAACCGAAGTATCGGTCGCTTCTTCTGATGTGGGTCCCCATGCGTAATTTGCTAAAAACCGATTTTATCAGTTGTGAAATTCAAGTGCGACACTAAAAGTAAAAATTGAAATTAACATACCACTTAGCAGTCCATCCCAGAACTCAAGTTCATTTGGTGTGTCAGGGATGCCCGATAAAGGACTTCGATCTTCGTAGTCCACGGTCCCGGAGCCTGGGCCTTCAGGCTCCGAGTCGGACCTATAATCATTTCATTGTAGCCAAGTTAAAATAAAACTACACATCACAGATACGTGGAAGAATCAGACCCATATTATATTGCAATAATACGTGAAAATGCAAATACTAGTGTTACTATCTTCAAGCGGGGGTTAAATTGTGAATAATTGGGAATTGGCTGGGAATTCTACGAATATTGTACCCAGGGCCTGGTCTGGAAATATTTTGCCTGTACTCATCCTGCTGTGTTAAGTACAGTGCCCACAGGCCAGCGGGGAGGTTATTGGGGGTAAAAAAATGCGTTTATTTTGCCTTGGTTTTCCCCGTCAACCATCCCAGGCACGAAAGTCAACTTAAATAAAGCCAGGTCCATGAGATCGAGAACGATTTCAATTGCCGAAAATCACATACCTATTCGCTTCAGACATATCTGACAATCGATCGTCAAAGTCTTCTCTTTCAAGCGATATGATCGATTCTGAAAGTTCCGCGATTTCCTGCTGAAGTTCTGCCACCCTTTTTTCTGCCACCTTCCTTCGATCTGAAAACAAAAGCATTTACTTCAATACATACATTTAAAAGTGAAAGATCTCGGTCGTGTTCAACAAAGCCTAGTCCGTCAGCTCTGCTCCAAAGATCGGGTTGTAAATGCGTAAAATTTTACGCAAAATTCAAAAGCTAAGATCAGTACGAAGTGTGTTGACCCAACCTTTAAGCTTGGTTATTGCTAGATTCGTTTATCCAAAAAACAATAAGAGTAATTATAACCCTAGCCTTAACAAAGCAGAGCTGTGACTGTTGAACCCGACCCACACCGAATATCCAACCATGATTGAGAGAAAGACGAGAATGTTTCAGCGTCTGCAAGTCATCACTATTGCTACTAGATACGACACAGATGACTTCAGACATCTGAGGGCCTCAAAAAATCTTAGATCTAATAATAAATGTGTTCTTAAGTGAAGGAGCTTCAGAATCAGACTGGAGGCCACGGGCCTATTTAGATGTAAGTTCTAGGATGATAAATAAAAATATAAAAAATAACTCTCATCCAGGTTAGCTAGTTCTAAAGATCCCATACAGGCATTGCAAGCACCTAGCGTGGACATTAATCTACATTATGTAATCAATACTTCTTCTGATAAGTGTTAATGACAGTCGTCACAATCATATAAGTCATGTCATTAAGTGAAATACTAAACACAAGGGGGTATTACAAGACAATATAGAAGGTAATCTGATCCTTGTCTGTCTCCTACTCGGGTTGCAGTTAAGTAGCCGAACCTTGGGTTTCTAGCTAAAGGATTCAATTCACTTCAGATTTACGAGTTATCGTCCCTAAAAATTCCTATTTGTTACACACACTTATCAAGCCATATCTATTTTCTACTCTTGCATTGGCTAATGCTACGACGCAGTGCACGATGACATTAAAAAATCAAGTCTGTAAATTCGCATACCTTGCATAAGCTTTTGGAACAATTCAACTCGCAATTGCTGAGTTAGAGTTGAATCATGGTAATTCAGACTTCCTTCCTCATTCTCCTTCTCTTTTCCAAACATCTTCATGATGTGATTATATTGATTTTCACATTCCTGTGGCGTAAACCACCCCTCAATCTGTCCGGATTGTTTCCCAAAACTCATAAGGCGGCTAACTTCCTCCCTAAAGCAGTGGACACACAATAAGAGTCTTTAAACTACAACTCAATCATATCTAAATTATAATTAGAGCGAATTGTTCATCTCCCCATACCAGTTAATGGGATCTGTGTTATCGTTCTTGAACATCATGCAATCCACCACCGACAAGATATACAGATGATGATCCCTTGACCACGGTTTCAAATCCATCTTGGAAGTCTTCTCCTCTTCTTCGTCATCCTCAATAATAACAACGTCTCCATTTTCTTCACTGTTCATCAATGGAAGCCGCAAGGACGCCATAACTTGTTCATTACTGTTCGCCATAGTTTAAATGTATGTACACAAACTATGTCGACCCAAACGTCTGTGAAGCTTATCGGAATCTGAATCACTGTACACTTTTCTCTTTGATTACAACACTACGTTAAAATCGTCTTAAGCCGGAACATTGTTCACTTCAATGTTGAGTGCACTTAAATAGTAACACCTTGCCTTCGCTAAAAAATTTGCATTTCCCTACAAAGTAGCACGTGCAAATTCACTTCTAAATAACTTCACTTAGTAAGCGTGTCTTCTAATCACCGACACAATTAAATTTACGCAGCTAAAATAAAAGAAACAAAATTTATTTTAAAACAATTTATTCTCAGAAGTTTTCACGATTGTTTTACTGGGAAGTTGAATTCCGCGGGCTTTTTCGTGTTGTTCCCCACAACGTTGGGGACGTTTCGCTGTTTCCGGGGCAAAGTGATAATTCTTGTTGAGGGGTTCAAAAAAGAGCGGAGGATCTGCGTCGTTCTGTCCACGTTAAGTCTAAATTCTTATTTATCTACTTCTATGGTGTAAATAGTCTAAAAGATTCTAATTTCTCTAACAATGAAAGTCTCGTTTATTTCCTTATAATTGTTAATGGGCTTTTGTTTAGCTACCGTTATCAAAATATTCTAATTATTAATCCGTCCACATTGAATTATAATTGAATTTTGATAGCCTTGTTTTTGTGCATGCTCGTTTTATGAATGAATTCATTTACTTCCCCCGGATGGAACTCACATTTACAATGAGGACATTCGATAAAGTTCATAGCTGACTCCGGCAGAAAAGTGGTAAGTTAAGATCAATCCATTCACAACTCGCAAGGCATGTTTCCTGATTTTCTAATACAGTCTGTTTTCTGGTTTAGCAGGGAATGGAAGTTTCTTGAGACGGACTTAAAGGGAGCTTGTAGTCAGCTTTGAATTTCCTCCAAGAGCTTAGATAAGAAGAATTTGACGTCTTCGACGAGAATCTTTGGAAGGATTAAAATGCTCCGTTCTGGAATTACAGTATGTTTTGGTGTTGGACAACGGAAACCCGTATTTCCAGGCGACATCACCAAAAGCTGGTGCCGTTTAATTCGATCTCATAGTGTGAAGTCTGGTTCACCCTTTCTCCACCGAGAAAGGGCAACTGCCCAAGATTCGGATCACCGATTGTGGAAGTGCCAAACCACCAGTAGATATTCCAAGGAAGAGCAAGAGGAAGTATCTCAAGATATTAAGCGAAATATCAGAGCTGGTTTATTACTATCGATTCTTGGAACATTTTTTGGAATTACGAAGTTAAAGGAATTCAGAGTTAATGCTGCCAAGCCTTTTGGAGTGATGGAGTTTCCTGAAGACCCAACCGAAGATACAATGAAGAAAGAAAACTACGATGGAATCTATGAAAAGAACTTATTGATGGCAACTTTGCAAGAAATGGCTAACGATATTGCTGAACTCAAAATTCAACTGAAATCTACCAATTCAAACCCAAGAGTCCGGTATAATTTCTTTTCCGACGCCGTTGAGAAAGTATTTCCAAGTGTTGTTTCGATCGCCGTTCAAGATTATCATTGGCAGGATTGGGGATTACATCAAGCTGAAGGGGGATCAGGATCCACCGGTTCTGGATTTGTTGTCAGTGGCGATGGCAGAATTTTGACGAATGCTCATGTGGTTGCCAGTAATAGAAGTAAAAGTATAAAGGTAAATTGGTGAATTGTAATCATTTTGCCGAGTGTAAAGTTGTCTATTTCAATCGTCATGTGAATATTGTACAGGTGACATTAAATGACGGACGAATTCTTCCAGCAGTGGTGGAGGATATTGACTATGCTAAGGATTTGGCTGTGATCAAAATAAATTGTGTAAGTACAAAGCATTTATCGCTTGAGATAACTCAATTCACTCCTAAAATAAAGATTTACTCCATATACAGACCGGATTAAAACCTATTGAATTTGGAAATTCATCAGAAGCTAAAGCTGGGGAGTTTGTAGCTGCTTTAGGAAGCCCTTTATCGCTAAAAAATTCCGTTACGGTTGGAGTCGTCAGCAGCAAAGCTCGAGACGCTCGCAGTCTAGGAATCGAAGCCAATGAAATAAATTACATTCAAACAGACGCTGCGATAAATGTAAGATTTGTAAATTATTTCCTGCTGTGGAGCGTAATTCCATTTGAGTTGTTTGAATGCAGTATGGAAACTCGGGAGGTCCCTTAATCAACCTTAATGCCGAAGTGATTGGGGTGAACTCTATGAAACTAGCAAGCGGGTAGGTCGCATGAAAATTGCCGAAGCATTCTCTAAGTTCTAACGCTGTAATTCTTGTTTTAATTATGAATTTTTCCCATATTTCAGAATTTCTTTTGCCATCCCAATTGAATATGCACAAGTATTCTTGGAGGAAAGCTTTTCTAGACAAAGTATGTATGCTTACTATGTTAGCGTATAAAGGTTTAAAAAATGAAATAACAATCCTAATTATGTATTGATCAATAGAATATGGTAAAAACGTTCCTCTCCGTCCATACATGGGACTGACAGTTTTGACGCTTACCGATCAGCTAAGAGGCGAACTAAAGGAACGGACGGGAGTTAGCTGCAGTGATTTTGGCGTGCTGGTGTGGCAGGTATTTCACGGCTCTATTATAATGTTGTTTAGCAAATTCCACAGTATTGTTAAAATTCATTTTTGTAGGTAGTGGTTGGAAGCCCGGCCTACAGGTACTAAACTCAACCTATAATTTTAAGAAATGTTCTTCAATGTTAGTTTGCTTATTTTGTTTTGTATTGGTTATTCTTTTTTTAAGAGCTGGAATACAGCCTGGAGATGTGATCACAGAAGTTAATGGAGATCCTGTCAAAACTGCTTCAGGACTATATGAGTCAGCTAAACTTCATACAACCTTAAAGTTCCATGTCCAAAGGGGAGAAAAATTATATGTGTGCTCTGTCAATCCTGAATATTTGTCAGATATGTAAGAAGATTATTCATGACTTATTTGCTTTGTATGAAGTGTCTTATCCCGATGCGACCTTTTGGTGGACTTATATGCAAGTAATCTTGTAATCTTAACTTATGAGCTACCAAAAATAAAAGTAAGAGACCCCTGCATTATCTTTCCAAAGACGTGTCCGGATTATTGTTCATATTGAACTCGTGTCTGCTAAGCAGATCCGATCAGATCCCAGTCAACACAACAATTACTAAATGACTATTTTAAACCATGTTTTGTCTAATGAGAACCTGTGTTAGTGCTCAATACTTCAAAATATTTTACCCTCTTGGATGATGCCAACTACCTTCCCAAACACTACTATCCTTTTTATATATTTTAGTGCGAATAGTTATTAAGATGCCTTTGGTAAACCAGAAACTCTACTTAGGATTGCAAAATACCCTATCGTTTTGATTCTTCAACAATAATATTCACTGTTAAACTCTAATTCTTGCTAGCACCATAATTTTATTCATATATTATTTCATAATCATTCAATCTACAAGACTCAGAATACTCACTCAGAAGCGTCAACTGAAAAAACAATTGCATTGTGGATTGTGGTGCATTTTGCTGACTATGCTGACATGTTCGGCCATTCAATATACTCGTCTTTAATGCACACAGCAGTTGATTCCAACACTTTTCACATCACAGCCGCAACTGCGGGGATGTGATTTTGATCCCACTGTGTCTAAAAATGCAGGCTCACAGTATTGCATGCAATCTTACCTGTAAGAAGCAGTATTACAATGCAATCTCTATTCCCATTGCACTGCAGTAGAAGGCTAGAGTTAGATGAATCAGTGACTGGCAATATAATACAACCACACAACAGTGAACTACCTTAGTGATGGTTTGTTTCTCATTCTACACAGACAAGTGTTAGATTCCTTACATCAGTGACAATAAATATTTGTTAGATCTTCCATTGCTAAACCTTTACACATCTTTAGAATTGATCCTGAAAGGTTTTTATAATTTTAATAAAGCAGGAGTGTCCAGTGGGTCCTTAGTAAATTATTAGTGTGCCATTGCAGTTTACGGTTCTCACCTGTCTCACTTTCCTCCAGTGTCTTTGTCTGTCAGCCTAAAATGTAACATCTCTACCCGACACAACAGATTATACTCATCCCTCATCATCACCAGTCATTGTCTACCTGTGAATGTGTGTGTAATCAACTGAAATTCTGGAATATCAAGTGAAAAGTGAATCACTGTACACATGTACGAATAACTGAACGAGTTTTGTCTTCTGAGATGAAGACCTTTCGACTCTCGACACAAACACGAGTCACGTATTCTCACGCTCATCAACCTCGTCTCACAGTACAGTTAGGAGGACAGGAATTAAGAAGATTGTTAGGACGGGAACAGGAAGAGAACTGATTCCCATTTATTCCGGAATGAAAAGGCAAGTTTTATCTAAATTAGTTCAACCTTCGACGACTACCACCCTTTACCCTTTCTTCGAAATTTATGTTCATATTACAGCTCATCAACTGTTTCACATTCACCTTCTGCTTCATTTTCGCAATCAATTAACTTTACGAGCTCCTTCATGGATTCTCATGTATCATCAGATGTTACAACTTGCACAGCCTATTATTTCTGAACTTTACTTTCATTACTGGTTGAGTTACAAATCCACACAGCATTTAAGTACACAGTGATGTTGCGTACAAAGAAAGGGATAATTATTCGGGAATGCACCGCAGGTTTAGTCAGCCAGTCCTCAAGGAAAACCCGACACTTATTGTCATGGCCAAGTTTTAGTGTTGCTTGCGACTACGTCCAAGGACATTCTTAAAGTGGAATAGGATCTTTGGGTTAAAGTCCTCTATAGATACAATCCTTTATGATACATTAGTTGCATATCCGCTCCTAAACTGCAGCTACCACCGGTTCCTGGATACCTGGCTTCACCTCCAATACACAACGGTAATCTAAAATGAAGTTTACCTGAGGCATGACAAAAACAATCTCAAGTAGAATAACAAGAACAGTAACAAGATTTTTCTTTGCATTGCTAATGGTTCAAAATAAGAAGACATCGTGATTTAGATCAGAAAGGAATCGTGTGGACTGAATAGTCAGTGACCTTGCTTTTTGTATTACTGCCAGTAAGAAGGAATGAAATAAGCTAGCTTTGATGCAACATCAAAAAATGAAAGTACCTTGTCGTAGAGAAGTGGAGTGCACTATTTTTATCATTTCTATAATCCGTTGAAGCTTATAATTCTAGAATATTATTTGCATTACTTCCTTCACCCGAGCTGACGCTGTTTCCCTCAGATTCGGTTCTCCTTATTTGTATTACTTAATTATTTCTATGCAACTCCATTTCTTAAGTTTATTTAGCCTAAATAAACCAATGCTTTAAATTGTGACTCGTTTTTATTAAACGGATGGCAGAATGATGGAAATAATGATAGTTGACCTCTTAAACCCACAAACTACTTAATGCATCATTGTGAAAATGACAGCGCAAGTGAAAGAAAGAATTCCACAATGTCTTCATTGCCATGTTATGTGACACATTATAGTTATTATACGCTCTCACTTCATATTTTTCAGAATTAGATCTCTACTCGTTTAAGAACTAAAATTATACGAATCATGGAATTAAAAGTGTTAATGAAACAAAATACACATGATCGAAAGGGCTAAATTCATCTTTCGCATTAAATTGTACACAAAACAACTTGAATATTGCTTCAAAGATGACTAAATATGGATCATGAGAAACGTACAATAGTAGAATCAAGAACAGATTCAGTCGTTAAACTGATTTGGGATATTCGAAAGCTGTAAATAAACTCAATTGCATGGCATACATTTGTGTTCTAAAAATCTATAATACACTCACTGCTGATTTATTAAGAATTTTATTCCTTCTACAAAAGCTATACTCACCAGTGTACCACGTTCGGCTATCAAATGGTCAATTTAAGTGTAGATATCTGTACGCTCGAGTGAACTTACATGTTTTGAATTTAATAATTCACAATTTAACTTTTCACTCTATTGTATTTGAACCATATTCATCTATTGAATGCTATTCATAGGATTGGTAGGATACATAAGTAAAGATGTAATATTATTACCATATTTCTCTACTACTAAAACTTCATGAAAGCGTCAAATATTCGAGCGTGTACTAAAAGAATGCTTTCAACGCTTGTGACTTGGAACACACACACTATACACTTGCGCTGGGTAGCTGCATCAATATATTTATTACTAACGTGCTTCGTTAATCAAACAATAGTCGTACGGTTTAAAATTTAATCCAACAATTGTTTTACAATTTTACGTGTGCAATAAAAGAATTTGCGTTGACCACAAAAATTTCAGACCATCATGCATCATAACAGAAGTGCATAGGTGTGGCTCATTTGTTTTTTTGCTAGATTGCTCTGATGCATGATGCTTTGATACCCGTTACGGATCCTTGATTCCTGTTTCTTTCATTCACTCATCGTCAGTTCTAAACTCCCATGTATGTCGTAAGCTTATTGCTGTTACTACTGGTGTTAAAATGCAGACATGCAGGATGTGAATTGTTTTTCATTGAGTGACTTCCAAAAATTTAATTTTACGACTCCATGCGTTGTGAAGCCTTACGGATAATAGTTGAGGGAGTCAGTAATAAGTTAATAAATTATGAAGAGACTGCATAACTGGATGTTTCCAAAACTTCTATTACGGAATGCCAATCTCTGTGATAAAGTTCATAAATATTCAAGCTGTTTTTTCAAAGAGCAGCAAATGGGACTATCTTCTTCACTAGAATATGTAAGTTCATGACGAGTGACAGTTAATGACATTTAACACTTTTAATCTAAGAGGAAATCATTAACAGTTCTTTTAGTCCCGCAATCGCTGTGCCAAGTATTTATCTGTGCCTTTTAGCTTATGGGAATTTTCACAGAAAGAGAAAAGTGATCGTGTGGGATCGCTGTGATAATGAAACAGCAATACGAGTTAATTCTGTCGAAATATTTATTTGATAACTTTACTTTCGATTTCATTTAATGTAGGCTACCACCGTCAATAAGATTAATGACAAAATTAGGAAGCTTGTGCGAAGGAAGCTTTTGATTTTTATCTGTGTGATTTAGATAGATTGCGTGTTTGACCTTTCATACACCTTTACCTTTCGTTTTTTGTAATGGGGATTAAAAGAAAAAATCATGTAGAAACTTTTGACTGTTTTTGGACGGGCTTGACACACACTTTGTTATATGTTAGTGTAATGGGAATTGCGAATCACACCAACTTTCCAGTTTACATATCATTGTTGTCATTATGCATGAAGCATCAAGTGACTTTCTTAGCAAGTTTCGAACACAAAAACATCACAACAGAAACGTGATCAGTGACACGCATACACGGTATTTCTAAAAATCCTCAGGAATTTATGAGCTCGAATATCATTTTTGTCTTAGCCTCAGGTTTGTTTAAAAATAGATTTCCGTTATCAATACCCTCACAACAAATTTGTTAAAATACATCATAAAAATAGCGACAGCCTCTAATATAGAATAACTAATAGTCTATTTCACTCTCATAACTCTCAAGTCAAATGCCCCAGCTATTTAGAAATCCAGCTGTGCATTTTCTGAAACATTAAGAAGAATTCATGCTGGTGGTTTCATCTTTGATTGAACCTTTGGTCAGACTGCATGTCTCCATTCCATTAAGACTGTGATGGATATCATAAACTTGTTATGGCACTCCGCGTGTTCCTTCAGTTCCTGGCAATAAAGTTAGTTTTTGTTAAGCGGCTTGAGTTCACTTGGGCAAGCCTGCTGCCTATTCATCTCGCCGATTTCAAATTGAATTGTCATGTTTTTTAAATTGAAGAAAAAACTAGCCGAGTCTTTTTATTTGTAATGCAAGAAGTGGATTGCAAACTCGCTTTTCAGTCAGATAGTTCGATGACACGATCCGAATAATTAGCAAATGACCAAGTAAAAGTAATACAAAAATCTAGTTTCGTTTCCTGCTGAGCTAAGGATCAAATTCATTAAAATGCTACGTTGATTTTCATCAATGGCTCACGAGGTCTGGAGGCCTTCTTTTTTTTACTAGCTAACCGGCGGTTTTTACTTATACCATATAAGCTTTTAATGGGTAATCTTTCGAGAGTTAGGATTCTCTGTCCCATTATTACTGTTAAACCACTTGTAATTTTTTTTTTACTTTTCCATCGCTGAATGAGTATGTTTATGGAAGTTGAATAGATTTAAATATTTATTACACTTGCATTAAAGGTACGAGTATATTAAATTGTTATTAGAGTTTCTTTCCGTGCGCAACCCTTTAAGTTTACATCTCTCTATTTCAGGATTATGTTTTTAGCCGTTATTGGAACTTATGTGACATTTCTCACGTTCACTTGTGTTCTCAGAAATGATTAGTCAAAGACAGCACACTTAAGGTTGACTGCTCAGTTATAATTTTTTAGGGTACTAATAATTTGTAATATCGACTTTACCCAAATTTCTTAAAACTGCTTGAGTGCTTAAACTGATCAGTAAATATTCCTTTCCAACTTACCCAACCCTTGTGGGTGTATATTGTAACATATACATTACTGCAAAGAATGCAATAAATCTATCTATTTCACACTCTACATGAACTTAAATTTAGTTTTACATTTTGAGGAGTTGAAAATTTTCTGTTTCCAAAAGGCAGCTTCGTTGTCAGTTATCGCTCAGCCCACAAGTACAACAGACAGATAGTCGCAAGTAATCTCAACATTTCTTTCCTTCATTCTTATTCTCTTGGGACAAACTTTATAATCTCATTCATTCACAAAGATACAACTATTAGTCATGCAGCTACATTACTCTGTTTTTAATTCATAAAACCGTGTTACAAGTTGTAGTGTGAATTATATCGACGATCAATTATTCAAGCTAATATACAAAGACCCATACAAATATCTCAAGTGTGATTGTGGTACTAGCAGCACAAGAAGTCAAGGAACCTTTACACATATTGGCTTATTGTGTATTGAATAACAGCATTAACGTAAGTAGTAAGTGCTTGAAGTGAATTGATACTTGATACTGAGTTTAAGTAAATCATAATTATATTCATGATACTAACACAAGTTGCTAACTTTCGTAATTGCTGCCCATGAATGACCTACTGCATTTCCAACAATAGCAATCGTAATCATGTTAGTGGTTTACTCCCACTAGAGCTAATAACTCTTTAGAAGGAAACCAACTATTCAGCTGAATTATTAAATTCACATAGTAGAATGATGAATTCTTGCACCTCAGTATGGTTGAAGGACTTAACATCAAAACAGAACCTTAATAGTTAATAGTATACAAAAGTTCCTGAAGTGAATACTGTCAGTAGCATACGAAGTACAAGACATAATTTTGAAGCTTGGCAATGCTTTCAGCAAGCTAAATTGAGTACTGCTGACTGTACAAAAAGCCCAAAATGTAAAAAGGAAAGGGAGTCTAATCGTATTATAAAAATACCTTTGATGGGAAAGATTTTGCAACGAACAAGCTTTGTAATACGCGACTGAAATCCTCGCCTCAATGTAAGGATTCTTCAATAAAAACAAAATAGGACATACACAGCGCTTGCTGATAGTTACAGAGAAGACCATACTTGAGAAGAATTCACTATTATTTAATTGTACTCTTAGCGCAGAGACTTCGCTAAGCTTTAAGACTTTAAGAGATGATTGAAAAAGTACCGTGAAGTCTTGAAAATAGACATATGGATGAGCTGAAACTATTTCAACTTAAATAGTATTGAACCAAGTAATTCTGTAAATGAAAGGATGAAGGAATTCGCCTTTTGCAAGGGTGGACGAGCGTAAAGGAAATGAGACAATAGTAAGGAAGCAAAACTCAAAATTCAGAGAGAGGATCAATTAAGCTCAACACATTGTTTTTCTCATTACTTCAGTGCAAACGCTATGTGGTTAGTGTTTTATGCCGAGCTAGTTCGCCCAGAGATTTTTTGTTTGTGAGAAAGTAGGCAGTGTTGAATGTGAAGACTTTCAGAGATGATATGACACAAAGTTGCAAGTCACATTAAAGACTTGAAGATTTTCACCCATTCATATATCAACATTTCACTGGCTATTACGACGCCCCATGCATTCTTCAAAGACTTCAAGTAGGACTTAATCATGAAATTGAGATGATTCATTTTAGTTCAGCTTTGAAACTTTCTTTTAGCGTAATCACTAAATTGGCTTCTGAATGATCTCTTATTCTCACGTTGTAGGTATTTAGGAAGATTTGGTCAGGTGCATACTCGCCAGCCTCACACTAGACACGACTGCAAACTTAACTAAAGTGAAGTAATTCTGCAAATGCTTGAAATCTCCTAGAATAGTATATTATTAAATGAAAGGCTCAACATCTGAATTTTGTGCAATATGCTCAATAATTATCCATATTTATATGTTGAATTACGCTTTCATAGTTTTGGTTTCTGCTCACATTTAGCTACCTTCTTAAGAACAAGCGTGAACGTAAAATTTGCAGTTGTCCACTGTTTATTATTGTTACCAGCGTAAATTGTGCATTCGTGAAATCATGGGTCCCTATAAGTGCAGCCATGAAGCCCAGCAGGAAATATTGCATTCTATTTTTGACAATAGTTGACTCGTACATTGTCCACAATTTGATCCGCACAATCTGTACTGTTCTATTTCTAATAACTTCCGTCGTCTTACTGACTTACCAAGTTAACAACAATCAACAATACGAATAGGTTTCAGTTCGACGAATAGTCTTACCAATTGATGTGGGTTTTCTATATAAAATTTTATAGAAGGTAAAATAAATATTTCACATACTTCCGAGTTTAGAAGTGTGAAGTCATAATTCCTTCTTCATTTAGTTACAAAAATGATGTGCAAGATTCAATAATACTGACATGATTTATGACACTGCAAAATGACACGGGGATTTCATTTATTGCGGCTATTTATTTTGATACAATTGTAAAGCAGAGAAACTCATTTGCCCAAATTTTTCCTTTCTAGTATTATCCACTTATTCATTCTTAAAGTACTTCAGTTTGAAAATGAAATTCTAACAATAAGTTGTATGCGAGTTGTATTGTATGTTATTGTTTAGAATGTTATAAGTCCAATTTATACTTATAGAAAACACTGCAAAATGTCATGTAGCATTATTTATATTGTATTTCTTTTATGATTCTTGCAGATATTATCGAGCTCGGACAAGACTGACGACTGTATGAATAATTGGCTACTGCACATGGAAAGTGGAAGGAAGTCTTGGAATACTACCACCTGAAATGTTGTTGGAGCAGCAGTTCAGTTCTGTTTAGTTAATAGTTTTAGAAACTGAAAGATTGGATTCAGAAAATCGTAAGGACGCTGAATCTGGAATCTATTGTTTCTTTCCTAAAGTGCGACATTCTAACAAGCTGCGATTCCAACAAAAAGACTACAATAAAGATGGCAGCAACACAGTTTTTAACAGTAGTTACTCTTTTACTTGGAATATGTATGTCACATCGAAGCACAGTGCAGGGACACGGACGACTTATCGAGCCTCCTTCAAGATCTTCAATGTGGAGGTACGTGTGTAATTTTGCATAAGTGTTTGCAATCAAACCAGCCATTATGTTTCGTTTCGTACGCATGTGAACTCTCACTGAATTATGTAAGAAATTACAGTTAGTTAGGCTTAGCAAATTCAATTCAAATTAAAATTGAACTTTACAAAGTGTTATTTAAATCTTTTCGTAGGATGCTGTAAAGATGATAAGAGCAATTAGGTCATAACCCTGGTGTATACTGTTTTATGGAGTTTACAAAGGTTCTTCCTTCACCTTCTCACTTTTAATCTACAATACTATCAATACTAAAGATTTCAGAAGTCAGAAATAAATTGTAAACATACACAATATCGCATCTAGACAATGTGTCGTTGTTGTTGCTTGGATAGTTAAAGAATCGTGTAGACACAACAATGTACAATGCAGACTACGACTAGACTGGGAAAGAACTAGAAGTAGGCAGAACTAGGATCGCATTATGTGAACATTGATAAAAGTAAACTGTGGAAAGCAAAATGAAAAGCTTGTGCAGATTGATGACAGTTGACAGTTAAATCTCATTTTAAAAGCCTGAGTGATGTGTCTTATAATTATAATGCACAACTTTCAATTTGTCATTAACTTCTTGACACAATTTAGTGTAACAAATCTCATCAACATTCACACCAGACTTCTCACCAACCATGCAACACAAAACTGATAACCACTGTGAAGCTGTACTACTTATCATTATCATAGAGTTAGTAGTTAGTACAAACCCCCTGCCTTCTATGAGTATTACCGTTAAAACTTAACCTTCACTTAATTGTACAATCAATCTAACAGCAGTTCATAGCATGATTTGTTCTTTAATGATCAATCACAATTATTCATCAAATTAGACCGTTTAGAATAATTGCATGAGTTATTGTCAAAATTGCATTTTATTTGTACAGGAAAGCGTGTAGCATTGAATTACACTTGTAATTTCATTCAACGAAGTAATTTCGAATGTTTTAACCTTACACATCGACAAACTTCACGAAATAACAAAATATTTACATTGGGTGACTGAATAACAGATCAGATTCAGGCATATAAAATTAATTGCAATATTCGAAATCAGAACGGATGTAAGCTATTCTCTCTTATTCCTAAACGCCCTTTCTGCATTCAGTATCACTAAATTCATACCAATGCATACCTATGCCTTTATAAATCATTTTTCTAATTAGCAAAACAATTTCCTTCACGGTTGAATCCTCTCGATTTGTTTGCAGTTCCAATGGATCGAAAGATGCTTTGGGAAGTAGTAATTAATGAACTCCTACTTAAACCGTTCTGAATGAGAAATCTCTACAGTGGTACCTGAAACATCGGCAATGTAGTTTAGAGTTTAGTCAGACAAGTTACAAGTGCAATAATTGTTGTGAATTGAATTGAATTGCTTTTTAAAAAAACTGCAGCTTGAACTGAAATCAATTTGGCATATCCTAAAATTCAAACTATTCCGAGCAGGAAAAACTTTTCGGCTATTTCAGCTCATATGATCTTGAATGCACAAAAACTACAATGTTGGGAATTTGATGACACACAAAGTATTTCTTGTATTATTATTCGTCATACAAACAAACACTAGTTAGTGGTGGTATCAGGCTAAATCGCCGAATCCACTATCGCCGAATGCCACTTTCGCCGACTAGGGCCGGATCTGGGGCTTCATTAAATTTTGTCCT
>JAQGAD010000214.1:0-55325 GCA_034696625.1 Isotomurus palustris | reverse complement strand
TTTTCTTAAACATAAGTGTCTTGCGCTTCTAAAAAGCACAACACTTTTTATATGAAATTATTACATGGCAAGAAAACAACTCGTTAAAATCGTTCCAATAAAGTACTAACGCCCTTCTGTAGTACCCAGCCAACCCACACATAGACTTTGTTAAATAAAATTGGACTAACAGAATTTCAAATTTAATTTTAAAGAAAATAGGTTACTGTAGCATATGACGAAGAAATTAATCCTAATATATAATACCAAGAGTGTTCAGTTCCATATCGCGTACGAATATAATTAATTGACTCTTATCAAACGAATCTTTGGAGTTTTGTTCCACGCACAATTTAATTGATTGCAATCTTTCAACGAAATTAGTACAAAGTCACAGAAATCACAATTAGTACAAAGCTTTTCACTTTTAAAGTTTCCACTTTCCAACTCATTAACCTTACTCGACATAGCAGCAAGAAGGAGAGAACTCCATAGCTTACAAAAACATATTTGTCACACCATTCTCCATTGGTTTTCGGCTGTCAGGCTTGATTCAATTTTTAGACTTTCATGGCATAAAATTCTAGACAATATGTCCGATAGCAATTTTCAAGTCAAAAGATTTCTTTATCCTAGAATATTTTGCATACAACTTCTGAAAATTGTTTCTTTTTGCATTGTAGGAGGTCTAAGAAATGTGAATATATTATGTCGTCGGAAATCAAACTCACTCAGTTTGGACAGCACATTATGTCGTGTCAACATAAAATTCTCTTGGTAGAAGTTTTCTTCTTCATCTTTAGTGAATACTTCAGGTGCAGAAAAAGTTGAACTGCTGTCCAAACCATAAGCACCGCCAGAAGAAAGAGTAAGTTCGTGTAGTTTGTTTTGGCTAGAATATCAAATAGTCCAAAAATGACGTCTTCTCCCGAGATTTGAGATTGTGTATCGTTTCTTAGTAATGACTGTATGAAAAGGTTAAATCTACCTTTTTCAGATCGAAGCGAAGTAGAAATGCTTTACGGTAAATACCTCAGAGACAAAGCTGAGTCAAGAAATCATCTAGGGATTCAATCAAGGCCAAAAGAAGGAGCACACGGCACAGACAGAATGACGTTCCATACAACTAAATCATCATATAACTATACGTAACACAAATATAAGTAAGTACAAATGTATAATAACTTTTGATAATCTCCACTGGTGCTTCTTAGTTTGTCCCATCCTTGAAAGATTAACCGTATTCGCAAGAGGTAAGCCGCCAAGAATAGATTTCAGTACAGAAGTAGCTTTAAAACAAAATGTAGATGAATCATTGACAAACAAAGGAGAAAGTCGGCTACGTCAATTGTTGCTCTGAAATACGCAACAGAATCTTGAGAACCTTCGGAAGGCCTCATAAATAAGAACTTCTTAATAATTTCAACTACAACTAGGATTAAACAGAATACGTGTGAAGGAAGTCACAGTAAAATTTTACTTTCTCCAAGCTTTGCTGTAGGCTGGAGGTGCATACTTACTATCCTTATGCATTCTGCTTTTATAATCCGGCATCTTACATTCAGAATGACTGGACAAGTTTACTTTACATGAGGACAAACATAACTAATTAATAGTTTATAATTAATTAATTCCAGCATAAATTGACTAATATGAAATGAAAAGTCGAGATTCCCTGTAAAGTAACTCACTTGGTGGTTAGTAGAGTTCCCAAGCTGTCTACTGGAAAAGCATCTGTAAAGTACCTTGAGTCCCTTGCAAAAGCAACACTTTTGACGTGCTGAATACTGCTGAATGCCTTCTTATTGTGTAAGCAAGAGTAGTAGCTCATTATTGGAGGAATAAGTAATGTAAATTATAGTAGTCAATATTTGAACTTCACATTAAACGTTTCGGGGTTATTGTTTAATGTGAACTTTTATGCTACTATGTGGCTTGGCTTAAGAAACTATTCTGCTTTGTAATTCGTCAAGTTTTATTCCACGCTAAGTTCTGTTGCAAGTGTACAATACAAAAATCGATACCTCCATCGGCTTCATCCTCTTTTCAATTAGACAACAAATTGCGTCGACATTAATTGTGTTTACTCGAGCCGATGTTTCTCGGAGTTCTACGGCGTACTTATCGCTAATATATGATTTAATCATTATGATAGTTCATTGATGTTGTAACTTTCTCCAATGACGCATTGTTGTTCATCCTCTGTGACCTAACCAAACAATCTTCCACACGGGTGCATAACAAAAAGCGAATGGTAAGGTTGAATGTTGTGTGATAGTTTGCTATCATTATCTAGTGATAGGTTTGTTATTCGTATCGTGTGGATATCGTGTGGTCGTATAGTGTGATGTGAGATTGTTACTTTCTCCGTATTCTTCCAACTTTAATGTTGCAACCCCCACTGCATCCTCTCTCTTTATGCATCATAGACTAAGAAATGAACTTAGTCTACGTGTATACATCATATAAGAGAAAGAGCTATTTATTCTGCAGTGCTACTCGAATCAAGATAATACTACGCTGACTTTCTTTACACTGCGAATATTCCATGTCTAAACAACCAAGGGAGAAAGGAATGAGCGATTCGTAGAACGTCTTATGTACTGTAGACCATTTCCAAGATGCTTTGAAGATGTTTCTCCTCATCGTACTCTTCCATCTTGAGAGAGTGGCTCTCAGGGAAAATGTATCACACTCTGGTTTGTTCCAAATACTCCGTAGAAAAGAAAGCAAGAGAAAGTGGATGCACACACACACGTAGCTGAATAGAAAAAGAAAAATAAGGTAGGCTAGAACGTTGAAGCTTTGCCAGACCATCTGATCTCATGAATGAGACTTCTCAAGAATCAAATTGAGTCCGATCTATCTCCGACACTGCCACCATCAGCACGGCAACAAACTGTAGGTGAAGTTGATCTCCCTTTATATCCGTGTTGGGCGATATAATGTGAATGTACTTAACTTAATCGAGATAATGTATCATTCGCTCGTACGTGTTCAAAGCAGAAGAAACACATTTTCTGTAGAGCCCCACTCTCCAACTTATTTTTCTATTAGCCAAAGTAACCTATTTTTTCATAAAAGATGTCTACTACTGTGGCTGTAAGCCCAAGCTGAAGATTACGTAAGAATGCTGTCTTGTGGATAAGGATGCAGTCAAATCAGAAGTAGGTACGTCATTGTGTTCGCTTCATTTTATGCTTCCTACAAGTAAATTGGGGATGGAGAATAGAGAGAAAGTAGAGAGAACCCTTTTCTTCTTTCAAAACATGCCATGTAGTTTATTTCACAACCACAACAACACCATCATCATCATCATCCTCATCATCAGGTTGGATTTTATTAAGAGAGAGAAAGCAGCAGTATATATATATTATATATAAAGGTGGTGTGCAAGGTAATGTAAGATCAAGAAGGAGGGTTCGTGGTAAGTGGGGAGAGGGTGTGGTATATTAACAACAGGAACACACATGTTATAGAAGATACACACACATAAAGAAAGGTTGTACAATAAGGGTTTATACTTAAATAGACTGAGAGACATATACACACACATCCTTATACATATTGTTACCAACCTCATTTGATGCTACACTACGAATACCTTAGACGATCCAGGAGACGTACAAATGGCATTCTATAATGCTTAACTTACTCTCGAAAGGATTACGTAATAATGAGCTTATCTCTGTGGAGGAAGTTAAGTACATCAGACAACTGCGGATTCCCTTCAAATCCTCTCCGATTGGGGAATGTTTGTGTGTATCAATTAAAAGTGAAGTTATGTTCTGTCTAATCCACTTTATCTACAGAGGAAATTCAATTATTCTAGGTACGCTCAGATACCCACAAAAACACGAGGCTCTCCTTATAATTAAGTTTAAATTACTTTCCCTACATTATAAACTTTACACAGATATATATGTGTGTATGTATATGTATATATAACGCTACTTACTCTCTTCATATATATTCTTGTTACAGGTGACGGTGATATGTCAGTAAGAAATTAATAGCGGTGGGTACATTTTAAATCTAATTGTGTAATCATTTTATATCAAGACTACTCCTCGTTTGGTATTTATATAATAATTAGTTGGATGTACTTAATCTAACAGAAATTCATTTAATTCATTGTCCGTTTCAATTACATGTTTCACAATAAAGATAATAATCTAACCTAGGTAAGTAGTACGTGTGTGTTTGTGCTCAAGAGTTGCATGCACATTTGATACAACACACGAGCATATAAATTCCATCTCTCTCTCTGCTGCCCGTGTAGAAGAGACTAAGATTGAATTATCGATTGCTTCATTACCCTTTTAATTTGCTTTTGTTCCTTGAAGAGAGAAATATATACTTCAAGTCACCACAAGACTACTTGGAATTTCCTTACAAATTACCATATGAGAGAGCGCAGTATCGCCTCGAGTCCCCATCTCGTTCTACACACATTGCACAACTTTCTATTTAAACTCTTCACTCATACCTTTCATTCTTACTACTCTTGCATTATTGTGACAGTTGATTGAATTGAAGGAAACAAAAGATGCGTCCGCCTCCGGTCTATTTCATAATTACCTACGCAGAACTACAATTCCAGACAAAAATACACGATACAATAAAACAACTTCCAGACAGCTCCCTGAATGACTAACAGATTGAAAGAACGTCCCGTTGTTGTGCCCCATTGTGTGAATTTGACAGACAAAAAACAAACAATCCTCCTTTTTGTAGAATCATCAGTGCATAAATTACATCTCACTTCTGCTGTCCCACTTCTTGGGCATCTCAAATATCTCGCTAAATTGCACAATTTGAATCGTTGAATGCACACAGGCCATGCAATCTTTCTTGCAAAATAAAATTACATTTTCTCGGAAGAATTCCAACGAATGACGAAAACGACAGATACAAGAATGTTTTTGACATTTTGCATGATTCTAAGAAATAATAATATTTGTGTGGATTTGGACTGAGTAAAACCAATATCTCGTGCACTGTGTTGAGCACGTTAAAATAATACACGGCATGTGAACCAGATATATATACACACCGTAGCTGTGGAATTGGAAGAAAGGAAATCATATTATTTTGAGCTGTGTGAAAGACAAAGCTCAAGTGAATGTATTTTATCTTTTTCGACATTTGATGAAAACATCTCTGAACCATCTTTTCCTGATGCTTTCAATCACTACAGGCGAATTCCAAGATGAAGATTGAAAAATCTGGGCGAACGGAACTCAATACGGATGTCAGTATTTCTGCTTTTTCTCTGTTTAATACGAAGCCGGAACACTGCGAGAGCATGCAGACGTGGGAGAAACGGCTGATGGGGGTCTTCACTTTTGTGATGGGGGCCGCCCACTGTGGAGTGAAAGTAGAGAGTATTAAATTACAAGAGATGTTTTAGGATTTTGTGTCATTTGATGTTATTTTACTTAACCCAAAGAGAAATAGAGAGAGAGAGAGTAGGAATTCATGTTCAAAAGCGAGGAAAGATACTTTTTGGTACTTATCGTCCTATGTGTACGTTTAGGCTTGTGTGCTCCCTTCAGTTAGAAAGTGAAAGGTTTTGTGCAGCTTCTCTGATGGAACTTTCTCCAGTATCTAATCGCGTTGTTTCATTAAAAGTGTGAATCGATTTTACTTCTCATAACAAAGTACAAATCTTTCGTTATGAGATTATACACTTTTGGTGAAAGTCATTCCTTCCGTCTACTTCGCGATGAATTTCCTCGAAAACCAAGCTCGTCTTTTAAACTCATTAATTTTGTTCAGAAGATGTAAATTCCATTATTCAATAAAAAGACAAATTTCAAGGAACTCGTTGAGATGTTAGAGAGGTAATTATCATAATTGAATACTGTCTAATTAATTAATTCTTTCTCTGTTGACTATGCAATATACTTCTTAGTTTTGTAAGATTCTTTCTTTAATTCAATAGTTCAAGGAGCTGGTAAGATGAAGAGGAGAGTTCTTGCGTGTCAAATGATCAGCAGATAAAAAGTTCAGCTTACTTCTAAGAACTTAAGATGTAAGAGAGCAAAGTTTAAACTATTCTAGCAGCATCATTAATTAATGCTAGACTCCTCATGATCAAAAACGAATTCTTGAGAACTATTTAAACTAGAAATCAAAGCCCTCGTATAATTTCGTCTTTTGCTAAATTAGCTTTACTGGATTCATCAGGTAATATATTTTTATGTAAGGAAAGTTCAGTTGTCCGTGCTCGTGATCCTGGAGTGTTTTATTTTTCACAGTATATAGACTCTTTTAAGGAGTTAATTGGTCTCGCAAAGGTTCCTTGTGTGGAGGCCTATCATGCAATTATGGTCGATTAGTGAGGTTCTCAAGAACCCTATTAGCCTATTATAAATCTTACTTACCCTACATTTTTACCCTACACATTTATATTTAAAGTACGAAGTCTAGACACAGTCTAAGTTTAGCCGGAATATCTAATATTTCACAATTATTCACTAACCGTGCGAGTGGATCCATACAATGGAATGGAATAGAGCCAAAGAGTCCTTAATTATATTGAAACTATATATAAGATTTTAAGAAGTCTAATGTATACTTGTGGTTGAAAGGATTCTTTTCTTGGTACTTAAGTTTGTAAGACTACGTCTGTACAAAGAACGGGCATAGGATTTAATGTAGAAATGGGAAGGTGTGTAGTAGTATAGAAATAGAAAGACAACACAAATGAATGTGATTTATTACAGCTAATGTACTTTGTGTAAAGTCGGTCCACAGGTTTTAAAGGTCCAAATTCGAAATGTGAAATGTGTGAAAGCAAACCTCATTTCCACACCTCCTTTCTGCGAGATGCAACCCACTGCAACCACACTCGCAGGAAAGTTAAGTTTAATCCCACGACACTCTCTCGAGTCTCGAAAAGAAAGTTCAATCAATAAGGTTAAACTTATTAACGGTTAAATGGTTTCCAAAACCAAAAACGACTATTCAACTTCATGGATGAGTGGGGAGAGTGAAACTCGGTCCGTAAGTAAATAACACCACCAAATAGGTTCAGTCTTAGAGGGTTCTCGCATTAAAACACCTTCGGCGGTGACTTCTAGAGTTCTAGAGTTTATAGCGACTCTATACGCAATATTCACATATCTGAACCCAAGTGAAAAGAAGACGAGAGAGAGAGAGAGAGAGAGAGAGAGAGAGATGGGCATCAAAGAAAGGATATGAAGGAGGAAATCAAAGCAGCCTCAGAGATTATTAGTTCCTTCCACTCAAATGAATGAATTGGGTCGGTAGTCGGTAGTCTGCGTGGTGAATATGCATAAGAAAATGATTAGGCTTGTGTGAGGGGTCCCAATATAATATTTGTGGAACAGCTTCACATAAAATTCAATCTCCTCGGCTGATCCGCAAGGTGAAAGGAATTTCCTGAATCCGGTCTCCCTCATATTTAATCAACAGAGTCAGAGAAGGGAAATATAAGGGAATATTCTTTTGATTTATGCAATAGTAAGATTGCTTTCCCTGCCTGTGGCATTGTGTATGGTTTGGTGGTAAAGTTCCTGTGTTGTTGTTGGGTGTGATTGACATTGTGTTTTATTAATTTCTTGAGGTGAAATGAAAGTACACAGCGAGTGAGTGAGTGAGAGACAGAGAGAGAGAGGGAGAAAGTCTTTTCAATAGAATTGTGTCAAGTCAAAGCGTACAGGGTTTTTGATTTGATACAGAGTGAAAGCATTGGTTGTTTGGTTAATATTGGTTTTGGTATCGTTGATCGTAGTGGTAATGGTTTCTGACTTAATAAAATATTATCACTTTCTTGTTACTCACATACTTAGGGTGTGTAGAAGAGAAGAGAGGTGAAAGGTCGAAGGGTAAATCACAAGGTGTGAGACAAGACATAGGCTAATCAAAACTCGAGGAATACACTTATTGCATATTATTCCTTATCTCTTTCTCTCCCTAAATTTAATACAAAATCTAATGCTTCTAGTCTTCTAGCTTCCTGTAAAATGATTATGAATTCACAAAATCTTCTAAAAAGACGCACACACACTCACACCACATTTATATATCCTTTAGGTTTAGTTACAAACCTATACTTATCTACTAATGATCATCACTTTCCTCTCCTTCAATTCATTCGTGACTTTTAAAATCATTTAGAACTTTCTTTAGCTGTATAATTACTTCCTTAATTACTTTTGTTTGTCGAGGGAACGAAGTAGAAGTCACGTTATATATCTTAGCTTGTTTCATCTTCACACATACACACACTCACGAAAGTTAAATTACTTCCATTCCATTCCCACACGTTTAACGTGCAAGTGTTTCTACGGAAGAGGAAAGGGAACCACGCAAAATCTTATGCTCCCTCCCACAGGAACAGGATGCCTGTCAACCACAGTCAACAATATTCCTCCTTTCCTCACTAGTTATGAGTATTGGTTGGTTGGTAGTGCGTAGTCAATAAGTTATAATCTTCCTTAACACAACTTACTTTCACAGAGATTAACATCATCAACTTCATCGAGTTTTTGAGCAAAGTTTTCACAACCAGGAGAAACCTGTAAACCAGAATCTTCATTCTTTCTCAATAAATTATAGTTCTCAGTTGATTTGACACGTACAGTCAGATTAAACTTTAGGGAATTAGAGCAACTCGAATGCTAACATTTTATAGATCAATATCACGACATGCATATTTCCAATCCATTCCAGTAATGACTCTTCCCTCGCGCATATAATATTACAAAGTAACCAAAAGTTAATCAGTAGTACGTAGAGTTATAAAATAGTGACAGTAAAATCCTGATCAGCTTGTAACTGTAACTAACTATGACACTAACAATTTATGCGAGAACACAAGTGACAGGAAATTAATACTTTGGTCACAATTCCTAATTACTTTTAATCTCATTCTATTGGCAATCAGAGTTCCGCAAAATGCGACATGTGCTGTGTGTCGATGATTAATTAGTGGATAATGGGTTTTTGGTTTTAGAATGAGAACGGTGAAAGTGAGGGAGAAAGTAAATTGAATTTCCTCGCTAAATGGTCTTTGATCGTCGAGTTCTGATGTGCCAGTCAGACATCAAAGCAAATGTCTTCGTATTTGGGAGGATAGGCTCGTTCCTTAAGACTGGAGCTCCGGTTTTGGAGCCGAGGTCTGGAGGAATGGGATTGGGAGGAAGATCGGGAGTAGGAGCGAGGTAAAGAGTTCGTAGGTCCTAAATCAGGTACAGGAATTCGATATAACGGTGGAGTACACGGATTAGGCGATGGTGCAGGTGCCGGTGGGGGTGGGGGTGGAAGGTTCTGCTGTTGACTAATTGAATTTCCATATTGTAGCGATATTGCGTCACGAGATGTTGAGGTGTACAATCCTGGGCCTTGAGCTGTGGCTGTTAAGTACTCCTCTACCGTAAGACCTGCAATAGAAAAGACATACAAGGAATCACTCCTTCAGTAGGCCATCATCATCTTTCACTCTACATTAGCTCAGCAAAGTCAAATTAACATCACTTTTCCACAAACTCGCTCTCAATTCACGAGACGAAACAAAAGACACTAATTGGTTGGACATATTAAGCCCCTTCGCACCAAAAGTTCTACATTAATTGATGCTTTTGTGTTTTCCACACACTTTGCGAATCGGTCATTCTTGGTTTAAGGGCTCTATACTCACAATAACTACAACTACAAAAGTAGGTAGAGATGCTACACAAGTCATTATGACGTGTCAATGGTATATTACTGTATATATCGTGTTAAGGGAGAATAAGTTAAGCCCTCATGTAGTTAGAAGTGATTAATGATGCTTTTGGCAACGCTACAGATGAGCTACACATGTCTACAAGAATTAAATGGTTGTAAGTGAAAGTCTACAACTCACCATGATTTTCCGCCAGAGCCATACATCTCAAGTATGGGTCCGGTTGTGGGCTTAGAATAGCCACTGGACTGTTTTGTAAGTAGTTGGCATAATTCCAGGCTGGCATGGTGTTGTTTGGTCGTGAAATTGGTCGGTCAATTATGTCTATTAGCTAAAGACACAAAAAACAAAGTGGATGAGACACACATTATCTTTCTACAAGAATCCCCCTCCAGTGCTTTCACTCAGAGAGAGTAATTTCATTTTTATGTTTGCTCGAGAAAAACTCAGCCCACCAGAAGAAGTGGACTTGAGAGCAGTTCTCTTGAGTGAAAGAACATGAATCAGTTTTTATTTTTTATTTCTTTACCTTGATGCAACAACAAATGACAGAGATGAAGAAAACAAGTCCAAAGAGGGCCAAATAATATGGGAAATCGCTGGTCATGAAGACTAAGGACTCGAAAGAAGAAATACACGAGGGTTGAAGCAATTATATATTACTCTGGTTGTCTGGTTGCTTGCTTGCTGGTGTGTGTGTGCAAAATAACGACACCACTTTTTCTCCCTAAGCTTCACTCTACTTCACTTTTTATTCCTGGTCTTTCTTCGCCCACACTCTTCTTCTCTTCCAACGGTAATATGTCGGCTTTTTGGCCCCAACTTTTGTTCACTTTTTATGAGCTAAAATCTGTTGGGCTTTGCTATTACAACAAGCCAACTAGCAACTCCACGAGAAAAACTGTGATGATACGGAGAGCAATCTTGAGTCTTCTTCACTCCCAACTTTGAGTGTGTTTTTAAAGGCTTTATCTTATGAAAAATAAATCATCATTCTCTCTCCAGCAATTAAATCAATCTTGACTTTCCCTCACACAACGAACTTAGAAGGGACAATAAGCAGTCGTGCAACTTTATACCCCTGCTTTTTTACACACCCAAGAAAATGTGAAGTGAGCATTAAAAAGAAGAATGAGCAGGACGAGTACAAATTCCTCCCTTTTCCTTTCTACACTCTCCGCACTGCCAGGTGAAAGCAATCTGTTCGAATCCAAACAGTCAAAACAAGTCTATCTTCTGTTCTTATTGCTCCCAGTCTCACATTATTTAACACTTTGGTTCCTCCAGAAATCGCAGGTAAGAGAGGAACTGATCGCTTCTCTCTCTCTTCAAGTCTTCACGAGCAGAAGTGTATAACCAGGTTCACATTTCACAACAAATAATTGGAGATCCTAGAAGTAACAAAGGAGACAGAAGTCTTTTGAACGGGTGTTTGATGTATCCGAAGAAGGATCACCCAGAGAAGCAGCAGTAGAAAGATATCGCAGTTCACTTTCAGGTTGTTGTGTGTCTATAAGCTTGTATGTGTGCATATGTAGCTATAAACTCTTTAGCAATAAATGTCTGAGCCAATATATATTTTATACAATATATATAGATCTCAAGACGCCAGTGTAAAACCGACCTTTTGAATCTTCTTGTTCTTCCACATGAATTGATTCACTCCTCGCTGTGAAGAAGAAAGGGAGAAAGTTCCAAGACGAGGACAGAAGACACATTGACTAGACAGAGAGACTGATTACTTCCTTTATTAAGGAACAGGAATCATCATCACGAGAGCTCCTTTGGTTGTGAGTTATATACACAACTTGTGCTGCTGCTGCTGCTGTGATGCTTGATGACTTGGGTGCCTCTGCTCGTCCTTCACCTTATTATTACTGAACCCAAATGAAATGAACTTGATGATCACTTTTCTTCTGCTTCGTTTTCCTTCAACTACTTCAGCCTTCCTAACTCCCAGCATAATATTATTTCCTTTCCTTCATTTTATTAATATTTACACAAATTCCAACTTAATTTTGAATTTATTCATACACAATAAACACTTTCTTCAAGAGAGACTTGAGAGAGAGAGAGGAGGGATGAAGTACGAAAGGAGAGATGAGAGAGGAGCAACTGCTGCTGCGAGTCCTCCACACTGAAGACTTTACTTTTCAAGATAACTCCTTTCTGCTTAATGCAAAATATTTACACAAGAGAGAGAGAAAGGAAGAAGGCTTGTGTGTGTGGGTGACGTTTATTTGCTCTCAATCAACCAACAACTGAATATCTATCTATCTGAATATTACTTGTATTTGTGTGTACAGAAGTATTTTAAACTTTTCATTTAAATACACAGTCACACACTCTGTATTCATATGGCTGTGAGATTTCAGTATGAAAGTGAGAAGAGCTTGTGCAAATATCACTCAACCTTGTCATTTGGGGATCAATTTATAAGCCCCCTTCTCTGTTTGCAGTTTATTACGTTGATGCACTGTGACAGTAAGTGGTCGTCTTGTATGGTTAGTTTTCCACTGATGGTTACTACTGCTGCTACTCCATTGTGGATTTGTTTGCTTCGTCAGTCGAATTTATCCAAATGTTTGCCAGGGAGTTATTTCCCATTGTGCTGGAAGTTATTGAGGAGCGAAAGGTTGTGCTCCTCTAGTGTCTCAGAGTCAAGTGCTCGAAGTCTTGGTGGATTGGCAGTGGTGGTTGGAAGTTATGGTCCTGTAGGGTGATGGTGGTTGGGATGTTGGGAAAGTGGTGAAAGTTGGACTGGCAAAACGGATGAAGTGTCTCTATGCTAAGTAATAGAGAGAGTGAGAGAGAGAGAGAAAGCGAACGATGAGATTGTTGCTTCCCCACTGACTGCTGCCTTCTCTCAACTAACGAGTCTCTTTCCTCCAACTTTTTGGAGAAAGTCCACACGGCTCTCCACCACCCGTTCCGCCAGACTCTCTGAGACTCTTTGAGGAGTGAAAGTGGGAGAAAGGAGTTTCAAGAAATCGATGAAACTTTATTGGTAGGCGAGGCATGGACTGAGAAAGATCTCTCATGTAATGTACGCACTCATAGCCTTATTCTGCTTCCCACGTCTCTCTCTCTCTCTCTTCTCTCTTCTCTCTGTTCCAGTGTAGAAAAAGCCAAGTGAAAAAAGCACAGACTCGTACCGAAGACAACCTAAGGGACATACATATACTCACATACACAGTATACAATGTGAGGAACGTCGTATGTACAAAATGCAACAGCACGAGAAGAGAAAGATCGTATTATTTATCACGACATAACATAACAGAGGATCGTGGTTTTGTGTGTTGTACCAAGTTTCCATCATCATCACAAGTATATTCACTCCTCTTTAGATCAACTTCCACAAAACTGCTCCTCCTGCTTCTACTGTTTCATCAGTCAACCAACAAGGAAGAACCTTATGCATGAGAAACGACCACAACTGAAGGATGTAGGGACAGACAAATACACACACACACACACATTTACTGGAAGGGATGGAGGAAGGTTCATTATCTAACTTGTTCCCTAGGCATAGCGTAGCTCTCTCCCAATCTCCTCGTTTCTTCTTGATGAGATCAAACCAATCTCTCACTCCAAGTGCATCTCTCGTTTGTAGGAAATAAGGGCGAGTATCGAGATGAAAGCACAATTAGGTTGAGGAGATTATCCTGGGAGTTGCTCCATGTTTTATGCCTATAAGGATACTACACACTACAATTCTGAGGTAACAGAAGCTTCGTAAGCTTTGTGCTAACTACCACAGCACCTTTAGATATACAACCTGTGTAGCCGTTCCGGGATGGAAATTAACTTCTAATCATCATTATCCGTATGATCATCCATCATTAGCTAATAACCTCCTTTGCTTGCTTTTCCTTCGCAAACTTTCTCTTATTCAGCCACACGGAGAAAGTTTGTGGCTGAGCGGACTGAAGAGGAATTTATTATGAGGTTCCTGGCTTTACCCTCTCCTCCTCCTCGGCTGCTGAGTGAAAGTCAGTTCCCCTTCCTGACTGGGTCCTCCTGATGATGGGCTTGTCAGCTTTCTCTCTCTCTCTCCAGCAACTCCAGCTTCTTGTTCCTCTGTATCTGTGGCCCTACTCCACCCACCCAGCTAAATGTTGTGTTCTGGCAAAAGAGTCCACAAGCCAAATTCTGACTTTCTCCCAGACTTACTCTCCCTTCATAATAATGTAAAATTGACGTCAGAGAGAAATTCCGACAGACAGTAACGGGCCCAGAAAAGAGTTTGTGTGAATAGTTTCCTGAATCTGTTGTCGAGTTGAGGTAGCTTCCTTCCCTTGTACTCTTATATCCACACACATAGGTACTACTAGGTTTCACTAGGTTACAACTTTTTAGCCAACGGAAAGACGAAGAGAAAGTTTAGGCTGCTGCTCTCTTATACACACACACACACACACACGAAATAATAACATTGTGTGCATAGTCAAGCGAAAGGAGACGTGAGGAATACCTTTTCATGCACAATATTATTAGTGGAACGTAGATTTTGGTTTGGAGAGAGAGAGACGAGTAAGGAGTAACCGAGAGAGATACAGGGATTTGGGGAATTGTCGGAGATTACTGTGCAAGCACAGAACCACAGGATCATGTTATCCTTTTTTGTGAGACTGGAGCTTTCACATTAAACGGAATAGTCAGGTAGTTTTGCAGCCTGTGTGTGTGTGTAGCACAGAGCACAGCTCAAAGGTCTAGAGGGAAAGCAAAGAAACGATAATCGTAATAATAGTGTAACGGCTTGGCAGCACAGAGTTCAAAGTCTGTCTCCCCAATGAGCCTCCATCATGTAGAGTAACGGACGGACGGAGAGAGATATGAGACTACAGGTCACCGCAGAAGAGTATTTGTCATGTGCGAAGGCACCATACTTCTAATTTACAAGAACAATGCCAACACAATAGTTCACCGGGTATAGTTGATCTGGGAGTCAATTTGGAGTGAAAGTAAACGACACTCACTCACACACATTGCGGGACAGCAGCAGGGTTACATATCTAAATCTCTGTGTGCCTACTTCCGAATAAATCCAAGCGTACTAAAGGGTGAAAGTAGCATGTTCACTAAACCATCGCCTTCCTCGTTATACGGCCCCATTGTTCTTTCCATATCTCTACTTAATGTAGTGGAATTCAAACCCATACAAGCAAGCTATTTCACAAAGTTATGCATTCCACAAATGTCAAATACGTAGGAGGATACGGACGTGGGACGTGTGTGAGCTGAGGTATCTCTCTCACAGATAGAAGATGACATCATTATAATGCAGTAATCATCACGAGAATACTTTTGGTACTACTGAACATTAACCACACACGTAGCAGTGAAAGTACTTAACAAGGAGCAGAAGAGAAAGTGTTCCAAGCAGTATAAATATTTATTGAGAGTTTTTCAACTATCTTCAAGTAAAATACTAAATACATGCATGGCTACAAATGGTCTAGAGCATCATTATTATTTATATAGTGGAATTGAATTCAGACTTCTCAGAAATCCTTTAAACACATACACACAAACTGGGAAGGC
Source organism: Isotomurus palustris (assembly GCA_034696625.1). Lineage (NCBI taxonomy): Eukaryota > Metazoa > Arthropoda > Collembola > Entomobryomorpha > Isotomidae > Isotomurus > Isotomurus palustris. The sequence goes on along the minus strand of JAQGAD010000214.1, from coordinate 40,102 downwards.
ACAAAACACACACACATACCATTACGTTGTTCAAATGTAGGGCCCCTATAAATTGCACAAAGCGGATACTACACAAGGTTTCACTACTTCACTCACTCACTACACGTTTACACCTTAAGGTACCCTCTCTATCTCTAGACACCGCATATACAGTGAAGTGAAGTAACATTAAAGCTTACGCGGAGGTGCATTTATATGTGTTCTATGAACAAGACTGAACAAATATTCGGTACGTAAGAAGTCCAAGTAGCAGCATCTGCTCCTCCATCATTCATAACACACTTTTTAGTGGAGATGTTGGATGAACTATAAAATAAGTAGTGGTGGTTTGTGCCAACCTCCTTGTACTACTTCGTCTGCTACACACTTCTTTAAGATTTTACTAACTCCACTTGAGAAGCACCACATTTCCTCTACCTTTCTAACTACCCAGAATAAACTTTTCTTTCGTGCTTGAGCATACTTATTCAAGGAGCAAGTGAAAGACCACCAAGCGATTGGATGGAGAGAAGAAGAAGAAGTAGGCAGCACTGCACACACACACACACACACACACACACATACACACAGAAAGAGGAGGTTAAGTAAAAGAAAGCAAGTGAAAGGCAGGGAGAAGACGAAGGAGGGGTTGGTTGGTGGTGGTGGTTCTCGGTGAACTTCTTCTTCCTCTACTCTAAGGAATGATCATGTTAATTTTGTATGTATTGAAATTCATAAGCTCTTTTCCTTTCGTGTTCTATCCAATTTTTGAAACGAACATATCATAATATTAATACCTTTCTTTAGACTCGCGAGAAGAAAAGAGAAAGATATGTTAAGTTTCTACTACTCTCTAGTACCTTTCTCCGAACAAACACACGTATCATTCCTAAGCCATCTCGCAGTGAAGCATGAGTCCTTCTTTAAAAGATAAATTGCACTCAGTCACTACTAAATTCTGGGAATAAAGGAAAATCCTTAATTTCCCTTTTCCTAGAAACTTTTCGTTAAAAAGCTTTCTTAGACGTACTTTCTTCTTAACTTTACACCGTAATCCGTTCGTCAAGGGTGGTGGTGGCAGCATGAGCGATACTGAAGCTACTACGAGTATTAATAACATTGGTTTGGTAAAAGTAATTTTTCTTTCTCCTCTCGTTCGAAGTTTTCTTTTAATACTCTACTCCTCCTTCAGGCTATACATTTCTAATCTATATTTTGATAAGCTCACGCAGAGTAATATCAGGCGCATATTATAGACACACTAGATAGTCAGATAGCTTTTGGATGAGTCAAATCTTCCATGTGAGAATACATCGTAGCAGATTGTTATTATTGCCTTCAGTGCTCTCTGTTTTTCTATTCCTCCCTCTGCTCTCACGTCTTGCCACGCTATACTTTCCCTTAAATTCGGAGTATAATAAAACAATGTAATAAAAAAACAGCCAATTTGAATATTGTGTCTACACTCTACACGATGGTAGGACACGAGAAAAACAGGGATGGAATAATATGGCTTCTGCTACTTCACATAAATGCATACTCAGATTTCATCCTACTCCTTTTAATGCATAATTTTCTCCTCACTATACTTATTATTGTTACACACTACAGACTTTCTAGCCTACAACGTACATAGTCTCTTCATACATGCTTCATGCATCCTAGTTTCCTAGCTTCCTCTTCCTAATCCTTTGTGTTGTTTGTGTAATAGACTTCACACGATACTGAAGGGAGAGCATTACATCACAAAAACAGTATGTACACCCAACCCTACTACACAATCTGCAACAGAGTTACTTTCTCCTAGATGACTTTATTCAGGTTTTTTAGAACCGTGAAAATACCTACGCTCGAATTCCTTTAAATAGTTCAGTAGTAAAAGCATCGCAAGTAAAAATAAACTTTCTTTCGCCTTCACTGATCATAAAGGAGTTTTTATTCTGGCGCTTTGAGTCTGAAGTCTGTACAGCTCTCCTCCAGGAAGTATTCAGAGGAGATCCTTATTTGCATGAAAAATATTCGCTCAACGAATAAAACTACAGTACACGTTTAAAAAGGCTTTGGGGATGGTGTGCAATAATTACTCACACAGACTCACAGCAGAGTTGGTAAGCTTAATTCCTTTCTATCTCTCCCATTCCTCCGTCGTTTCCTCCGTGCTTGCGTCTGAAAAGGAATTATTATTCTCGGCTGCTTCTCAATTTGAGTGTAGTCTTAGATTAAGAGCAGCACGGGTATTTGGAGCTTCAGGCTAGACTGAGCATCACACGTAGTGTAGTAGTGTGGGTAGTAGTGGGAGGAAGGATGTAAAAGGTACTTTTAGGTGCTACACTTTTATGATTAAATGCGACAGCACTTGTCCTTTTGTGAGTTGCAATATACCTGTGGAGTTGTTCTCATCCCTTTCCCCTCTATTTACTCTTCAGCCGAGTCTCCAAATGGTCATAACTCAAGGACATAATTTACTCTCGTTATGAGGAGAGAGCACTTCATCTCCAAAAGAATGGGAACATCTATAGAACCTCTATCTCCAGCCAAGCAACCTGACTGTAATATTTAGTTAGATCAAGATGGTGAAAAATGAGAGTCCATTAAAGAAGCCTACTCTACTTTCTCCCCATAAAGCCCCTCGTTCTTCCACGGTGCTACGTTTATTTCTTCCTATTGTACCTGCTGTATATATACATATACGTATATAGGTATATCATAAATATAGGTAAGTACAATATGTACAAAGGATGGAGAAATATCCTATACCCATTTGACTTTCATTCTGCATTTATGCACACTCCTAACCCAAAGACTAACTACCATTTCCCCGACGAGGAGAAAGTAGAGAAAGTAGGTAGTTTTAAATCAAGAGACGCCTTCGTGCTAATAGGAAAAGTCTGAGAAAGTCTTGTACTCAACGTACAGTATGGATGGAAGAAGCAATTGTTAAAACTTATTATGACTGTTCGCCTATTATTATGCTTCATAACTTGTTAAAGATTAAACTTTCTTGGAAGAAGCCTCAACTCTATTATTAGTTTAAGAAAGACAGCGTCTGTACCGGAATATACATATTCCCTGATTCTGCCCTAGATTAATAATATCCCAGTCTGTACAAGATATACTGTCACCCGTAATTCAAAGACCCGCTGCGCTTTGCTTTCACTCTCCCAGCTAATTTCTTTCTTTCTTCCGAATGGCTGCATCTGACTTGACACAGCTAAGATTTTATCTAAACCTCTCTGAGCAATAAGATATTATACAAGTTATTTTCCTCCAAAAGCTTAAGAACTTACAAGAGGTGAGTGTGCAAGAGAAGTTTGAACAAAAAATGTTGTTTACGCTATACACTAACTGAACTTGCTGATTTTCTGTGTATACAGTATAAGATTCTCTATACTAGGTTTATATCATTAGAATTACTTATCACGCTTCCCACGACGGGGAGGGAAATTTATGTAGGTTCCTACAACTTCTAGTCCTGTTGCTATTGTGTACATCGTACATTGTACCGCAGCGAAAAAGAGAAGGTTTTTCTAAGAAGTGCGGTGTGGCAAGAGTTGTGTGTATATATGTGATTTACCAAGTTGAAGAAGATCATCTCTCCACCACAGAAACAGGATTGAGGATTGGTTGGCTTTGATACTCGAGCAGTTTTGTCGAGTGAACAAGCTGGAGACTTTAAGATTGCAGTGAAAGTTTCACAAAGAAAGTATAGTGTGCTTTCCCTCTGGTTGATTTGTACGGATATTTGAAGGCAGTCGACTTTGCATGTTTCATAGGTGAATGCATGATGCATGGATTCATCCTGCAGTGTGTTCACTTCTCGTGATACACAATATACACAGTCGTGTGTAGGGCGAACACGGGTTTCTTTTCATTAGCATGGACAAGTGCGATAAGGCAAGAAAACTCATTAGGGATCAGTAGGAGAAAGTGGGATGGGTAGAACAAAAGGGCTTACTTTATGCATTATAAATGAGGGATGAGAAGTAGAGTCAAGTCTGTCTGCCACTTGTTATGTCCTTCTTCCGACTCAGCCAGCCAGCAGACCTCTCCCATCTCATCATAATAATCCACTCAAGACACAATCCGCGTCGTCTGTATCACAACCGTCCCGGAGTGTCCAAAATCCCCATTCGGGTCGTTGGGAAGGTTCCTCTCCTCGTTGTTGTCTCTCCAAATATTCTATGAATACAATGGAATTGTCGCATACAATCTATATAACAACTCTCTGGATGTTTCCTTCCTTTACTCATTTATCCTCTGGACGCGAGAGATGAGAAGCTTCCTTTACTCCTCATTAGTTTCTTCACTCATTATTTGTTACAATGAGATACGGACAAACACTTGCACTTGTGTATACATCCCGTTGAACTGTACGGAAGAAAGAGACACAGATGGAACTGCTTCTACAGATCTCAACCTGAACGGAGAAACTAATGAACACTTCCCGTGTATGCCAAAATACGAAGAAGTCAATGGTATACAGTAGAAGTAGACTCTGTTGAATAGTTCATTTCTCTCCTTTCTTCAAAAGCTGTCTGGCACACAGATTAAGAGTAAATGGCTTATCTAAAATGACCTGCCACCATCACCCAAATTATGCAGTAAATAGACCCAGTGAGTCACACCAAGTAGGGTGGCTGGCTGGTTGAATGAAGGACTACGGAGGTGGTTAAGGCTGGAATGGGAAAGTGAATTTGAAAGGAAGACCAAGAGACCAAGTGGGAAAGTCACTATGCATTATTTTCAACTTGAACAGAAATGCTGTGTGGATCATTTCATGTTTGAGGAGAGAAAATGATGATAAGCACACCTTGTCACTTTCCACAGTGTCAATTCATATCAGGAGACTGACAGGAGACACGCTCTTGATTCTCTCTCCTTCTTATTTTTCACCTAACTTTCTCCTACCACCAATAAACCTTATCACCTGCATCCTTTCAAAACTTCTCTACTCTTTTTTCAAAAAACCTGAGGACTTCTACAGCAGTTTTGTACGAAGTTGCTCGTGATTGGAAATGTAATTAAATTACCTTTTGATTTTAGCTATCAATCTACGAAGGAATTTGTTTTTGAAAATGCACCCGAATAACTCCAGTTGTGTAGGAAGGACGCAACAGATAGGAAGATGAGGCAGCTAATAATACTACGTCGGCTTCTCCTGAGAGATAAATAAAATACGAGACTGGAGAATGTGTAAATAAGAATGTTGGAGAAAGCCAATAAAGGGAGAATATGATGAGTAGACCTTCTGAAGAACCCATAAGCAACAGGCACCTCTCTCTCTCTCTCTCTCTCTCTCCCTACCTTTCTACTTTCTATCCCACTTGTAACGAGGCGTGAAGCGATATGCACCCTATTCTCCTCAACTTCTTCAAGTGCACGGCCCACTTGAAATTTCAATAAACACAAAGCCCTTCCTAACCGATTGTAGCTTGCTTTCTTCTTTCAATAAACACGGTTCGAGTTTGTCTGTCTGTGTATATCTATATATAGAGTTGGCATAGAGTATCCCATGTCTGTGAAGCAAATACTCTTTTTATCATCAATCTCTCTCTCACTACACTATCTCTTTATCCTTTCAAAAAGCGTACAAGTCTGAGAATAAGTTCCTTGGGTGATTTCTCCACATGTGCATACCCTCTAGGGTCCTTACATCTTTCCTTCTTTGATGATCTACGACCATGAGGCAAACCCTGACAGGGAGGTTGAAACAGCTCACTCCTTGGAGAAAGTTATATATCACCTACACCACCACCACCTCCAGAGAGGAATCTGGGTGAAAGTGGTGGTGGTGGGTGCTCCTGAATTCCATGAATGAATCTCTTGTCGTCGATACCTTTGCTTAGGGAAAACCTCCTGTTTGTGACTTCAGTAATAAATCCATGAACGAGAGGAGATTTGCTTCTGTGAACAAGATCAATAGATCGAGACCGGATTAACGCTTCTCCACCACTTTGAGTCTCCAGCAGCACAATAGGCCTCTCACTCTCTCCGGAGAAGTGTTTAGTTTATCCTACACACACCCACCCACCCAGTCGTTTATATGCACAGCATGTCCTCAAATAATACGATGGAGTTTATTGCACGACCAGGATTATGATTTATTTCACTCGGTTAACTCATACATTACGACCCTGTTTATGAGACACAATAAAATTGAGAAATGAGTTCTTTTACCGGCACAGCTTCTACGCTGTACACTCCAGAGATTGATTCTAACGGTTCTCGCACTTTAATGACAACAATACAACTACCACTTAAGTGTATATAGCTTGTGTGTGTGTGTATGTCTAGTGTCTATGGATAGGCATTATTTGTGAATGTGAGTGGAGTGAACCATTTAACAGTAAAACGACATCGAACAATATGGTTGAGAGTTCTCATCTACTCTGCTCGTGTATTTAGTTAATGTGCAGGTACACAATAAAGGTGGGTTTTCTCTCAGTACTATCTCCCATAAATGACAACATAAAGAAGAAATTAGCACCTTCGAAAAGACTTAAATTTAGGAGTGAACTCCCAGCGTAATAATTTAATTGCTCACTCCCATATTTATTGGTTATTAAATGTGAAAGCCCAATTTATCATTACAGAGAGGTGTACCTAAATTGTGTGTGTGTTTATGGCAGTGACACTCATTTCATATCAGAACTTTCTCCACGCATAGCAGCCTTATAGTATTTATTTCATACACGGAATAATGATACGTTTAATTAGTGTCAATTACAGAGAAGGAGAGAGGAGTCTCTACACAGAGATGTGCTTAGGGAGATGATGAGGACGATGTGGGAGATGAATGAGGGTGCCATGTGCGGTGGTAAATGTCCATCGAGCTAATCAATCAATCAAGATGGAGAGGAAGAGGATGGGACACAGTCTTCGTAGGGAGGTGGGGGCAACTCTTCATGATCCGAACTCTCCTCATCATTCCTCGATGATGAAGAGTTGTTGGAGCACTCATCGTGTGTTAATGTATGTTGGCTGGGATGATGATTGTGGTGGTGATGATGGTGGTGGTCATTCCGTCCTCCTCGGATGAGATGATGAGGATATCGACTATTCAAGGCATGGGCAGATAGGATGACTTCGTTGTGGCCCGAGTAATTTGGATGATGAGAATGTAGGAATGAATTATTCGGAGAGGAGTCTGGTGGTAGTCTCTCCTCCGAAATGCAATACGGCTCGTGTTCTCTATCGACTGTAGCTGTATCTCCAGTAGAAGCAGGAGCAGAGTTAGCATTGGTGGTAGCAGGGACTCCAGGAGACTCTACTGCAAGACCTGTGGAGGATAAGGGAGAATTTATAAAGTTACTTTCACTCTGGGCCTTGTGGCAACCCAGGGACTCTACAGAGAGAACTTTACGTTGACACTGAATGAGCTGATGAATTAGTGATTAGAATGAGATTGCTTTGTTGGACCATCAAAGATTGGCAAAAGATTGCGTATAAAGCGATGTTGTCACGGCCTGAAGTTGTGTGTGCCAAGTGGATATGTTTGTGTCCTACATAAAATAATCTCTCTCTCTATTTCTCCCTTTTAGTACTGCTGCACACAGTGTGTAAAGTAAACCAAGTCTGGTCCTAAACTATAATAATATAATATTATTTGCTCGTTCTTCCCACTTAGTAGTACATAGTGGAGTCTCTCTCTATACTCTACACTCTTTAGACTCTATATATGCAGCCTCTCCTGACTGCTGCATCAGAGGAGAAAAGGATTTGATCCAATTATTTTCATGTGTCAGGTACTGCCGAGAGATTGGGAGGGTGTGATTTAGTTTAATTTTTCTCTCTTTATGTCTGACTGCGCTTTAACTAGGGACTAGTATACTGACAGTGAATAGCTTATAGTTATAGCGTGTGTGTGTGTGTGACTATATCACTAGAGAATAATACATGTGTGTGTAATTCTCTACTGAATGTAAAGGAAATGATTCAATGAAGTAGGGGAGTGTGAGAAAGTTTGTGCTGGGTGATGTGTGTGTTGCCTTTCCCTTCACGTATCCTTTTTGGTATGTATGTATTCAGACTATATAGACATTATAATATAGACCCTTAAAGTGTTCGTGCAGGAGTTCTTAGAGAAGTAATCTCCATCCCTTTGTTCTGTGCGTATGTACCTCTTTAAGCTACGAAAGGCTTATTTCCTCAAATGTCTTTTAACAATGCCCTTTTCTCCTTTCCCTTGTGTTTGCATGGCATGAGCCATTGATAAAAGTTGCATGCGAATAAAAAAGAGAAAGCTACGGCTTCTATGGGAAGTTGATGTTGTTGCTTCTGTTGGTGGTGGGCCTTATTTCCCTTTGCCTTCTTATTGCTTGATACGTTTACTTGGTATTTTCATCTTACATTATTATGTATATAGTAAATATATCTGTAGTGTATGCTTCTATGCTTTCATCTGATATAAAATACTTTTTGCTTTCACCCATTCTCTTTTGCCAAAGGAAAAAAATACCAATAAGTAAGTTCTTTTCCTGATAAGTCGGTTTCTCTATTTTGTAGAGAAGCCTCTTTGTACCTCAAAACTAGAAATTACCACATTACTTTGATTCCTTCATTCCATGCGTGGATCTTTACGTTATTTATTTACCTTGTTGAAGAGAAAGCAAATGGGCCAGCCGCCTCACTTCCCTTTCAGCTTGGATCATTCGGACTATTTGGTTTCGCAGTTGCTTCTCAATCAGTTGCTTTTTTCGTTCAGTCAACTCTATTGTAGAGGGTGAGTTTGAAATAGGTTCGTTATCCGTGTGAGTCGGAGGTGTTGACGAGGATGTTGTGTCGGAAATTACAGACACCTCTACAAGGCCAGAATCAGAGGCTGCAGCATTGTTAGTGTCAAGACTTGGATCATGACAGTGTTGATTGTCAGACGAAGAAGTGTTGGTGCGGTAATTTCCTGGTAGTGCAGTCGCAGTCGAGGGAAAAGTGTTCTGATGCTGCTGCTGCTGGTTATTGGCAGGTCTAACAGCAGTGTTACTTCTACTACAAATCTCAAGGAGTTCCCTAAGGCTCACACTCTGACTGGGATAGTGAGGCAAGTTATGATAGTGGTGGTAGTGGTGGGGATAGTAATAGTATGGACGATTTGTGCCTACATCCTCTCCAATCTCCTGGTTCGAGTTGTAGTCTAAATTCAATCTGTGTTCGGAGTTTTGATCTTGATGATGAGGATTATCCGGGTCCGTTGTTGGGTTGTACTCTGAGTAGAACGACTGTTGGTGGTGGTTGTAGGCATCAGGAGAGAACTCTTCTTCGAAATATTCCTGGTGGTAAGGGTGATTATTCTGGTGGTGGGTGTGGTTGCGTCCACTTACAATCGAATTCCTCCCACTCCCACCTCCCCCGCTGTCTCCATTATTTCCATTAGAGCCACATATCATCTTTGAATAAATCAGAAATCACATGTACATACATACATACACAGAGAAGAGAGAGAGAGATAAATGTTGGGAGTTGGGAAAGCTACGGTGGACCACAAAGCAGGTGGCATATGTCGGTGAAAGTATTCTGATACATAAAATGACGAGGTCTACACGCGTATGAAGGAAAGGAATGGGATTTGTTTGGTCGAGTGAACGGACTCGTTTTCCAATCGAGAGAGCATTTTTACTTTTACCTTTTTAGAGAGATAGAATAAAAGTAGGACAACCAGGATGGTTAGTCCAATAAGAGTCCAAGAGTCGGAAGAACTCATTGAATCATTTCAAATCCCAGTTGGACTTTCTCTTTCTCTCTCTCTGCCGTAAAATTCCAATCCATCCATTTATTGTATGGAATCCATAGGCAGGCAGACAGATTGTGGTGTAGTCAGTCAGACTGTCGGTCGTCCGATCTCTCTCTCCCTCTGTGCGTCCCACTCTCTTTCCTGTTTAAACGTGTGTATAAAGAGATTCGTGCCGGACTTCGGTCGGTCTTCTTTCTTCTTTACTCTCCTATCTTGTGTACTTCCTATTTGGCTCAAGAAATGGAGACACAAACAAATAACAAACACAAAAATACACACATGAATAACTCTTCTTTCCTCCTTAAATTGCTTGGCAGAGTGTATAGCATGCAACATTCAACATTTGTCTAGTGTGATGTATTGTGTTTGGCAGGGGCGAAGGATGGATGGGGGGATCTTTTATGTGATCAAGTACTAGTGTACAACTCGAAGGAAGCAATAACACACTGCTGGACACATGTTCAGTCTAATTCTTCCTTTCTCTCCGATGTCCACACAAGAGTAATGTCTCTACATTCCTCTCTCTTGGCTTTTGCAATGACGACTAGTGTAACCCACAATACAAACACACAAATACACACACACACACACACCACTTACACCGTTCAATCGAATTTTATATGGGCAAAATAACAGCCGAGAGATGTGAACGGTATAGGAGGAGTAGACACCGGTGGATTATCCTCTGGCACACGACACGAGTTTCAAGTGTGTGTTCACCACAAGAAGAATCTTTCCTTACACTGATACAATATTTATTACTTTCTCCTACAGGATAAACACTCGTTGCACGACTTTCCCTCTATGGGTAATGAAAAGTGAGGTGGATTACCAAGGCTAGTTTGTACGACCACCACTATGCCTTCGTCTCCAGTCTTGGCCGTCTAGATTTACGGAGAAAAGGAGGAGAGAGAGACACTGGAGATGGCCTTATGTACCACTACACACTGAGAGAACAGACAAGACATTGTATTAGGAATAATAATAAAAGTTTTGTTTAGTGATGTCGGAGATGGATGGGCTATATAGGCAAACTATACAGAAGATGGATGATGGAATTGCTGCAGTGTGTGTACACTTTAAGCGAGACCGAATTTCCTTTCCCGGAATCCGACTTTTCCTATCGATTTTACCCACCCGGGAGTTTCCCTTTCTGACATACATTTCTACTGTCTCTCTCTCATTCCAATCATACCTGAGTCTACATTATATATATAAACACACACTACTATACACTGTTTCTCTTCGCTGCTTCAACACAGAGAAAGTTACCATCACCATCACCATCACACAACACACACAGGTCGTGCAGCCAAGTGTATGTGTGTGTGTGAAGATACTGATGATCGCAAACTCAAGACTTTCACCGGCATCACCACTTCCACCTATAAACTTCAACTCACACTTTGTTCTCACCGAGTCGTTTCTTTTCTCCAGGTAAGCGGAAAGGTATAATAATGCTCAAGAGAAACAAGAGTTATGATGACATTCCACTCTAGAGTGCTCCTACTTTGTATTCGTTTTGCATGAAACTCTCAGTTGGATCTCAGTTACATGTAATAAGCTTCTTTCTTTGAAAGTGTGCCATTGACAATAGCACTCACTCGTACCGCTGCTGCATCTTCAATTGTGTGCATCGTCTCGTTAAATGAACTGTGAAAGACAAACAGCACAGCAAGTAGAAGGGAAGGAGGATACAAGAAGATATACTTAGGAAGCTTCATTCGACCGGAGAATAGATTCGAATAATGTTGAATGCAGAAAAGTTTTGCTTGTAGGATTGCTACAAATTATGCATACAGCGATTTGGAGATGATTTATTGAGGTGGAAAGTATTCTTCTTAACGTCCTCAGTATTTCTACATAACGAGTTGCAAAAACAACTAAGAAAATTTTTATTATTTACGTTAATTAAAGCAGAAGCTCAAGCAGCAAGCGTGGAAAATTTTAATTTCACACTTGACTTGCCTATCACTATCACAGACAAATTAAATTATATTATTATGGTTTCCTATGAAATAACAACCGAGACTAAAGGAATCTTCTGCTGTACTCTCAGCCGTCGTCAAGCCTCAAGGGCTTCCAAGCGATGCCTAAAGTACCTACTCAATCCTATCGTGTAATTCAAACTACCCAACCAGTTCAAAACTTCTTGTAAGCTTCCGTAAACTTCTGCTTGAGGTTCTTCTTGATCCTCAGACATGAGTTTACATTTGTCATCTGTACACTCATAAATTATGGAATCGTAATGGCATGATTATATGCATCGCATGCAAAATTCACTATCAATCACATGAAATTCTGTGGAAGAAAGCGTCTAAGACAGCCTGACTATGAATTCTTGAAAAACTAGAAAACTACCCTGTTCATTTGAGTCCTTCAAACTTTTACTTTTAGAAGGGAATTTGAAGAATTCTTAAAATTTTAATGGGGAGTTACTTGGATTACACACTCAGGTTTGTTTAGAGGTATATGTAGCTCCTACATAAAATAATATATAGTTTACTAGTATTTACCTTACATAATATTCCACCGACCGCACCAACAGATCAAATATGCACCACGGGAAGCTGACTGCTTAGGGCCTGGTGAAAAGTTAGGATGTAAGGAAATGTGTTCAAACAGAGAACGGGGAAAGGAAAGACAGGTGTGTGGGTTGTGTATGCGATGTTGTGTGGATGGATATCAGAAATACTGTTGGTTGTTCGTGTGTGAATGTGAATGTGAGTGATTTCATGGCATGATTTCTCTGGCTTCTTTGTCTGCTTCACTGCAGCCATCCTCCCGAAGGCTAATGGAACATCCGGAAAGGAAACGCTCTGTAGGATAGAAGCTTACACAGATCACAAGAGAATATTTCACTAAAAGAGGTTCTGAAGTGGTGCCTTTACTTCCTGCTTCCTTCTCTCCATCTCACTCTCTATAGTCTCTAATGCATGAATAGCTCTGTTGGGAAATATTACTTTAGACAGTAAACGAACGCAATGACAATGAATTTTAGGACGGCTGCTGCTGCTCTCTCTCTCCTTGTCTTGTGGGAATTCCTAAGCTTACACAAGGTTATTGAGATTGAGATGTATGTTCGAAAGCTGATTTGAACAGGGCATTTCTAGTAATCTTGTCATTCCAGTGGATGCAACATTCTATTGGGTAGAATTAGTTGTTCCCTATGTGCGTGGCGTGGCTGCGGGTGGTGAGTGAAACTTACCACATGGCAGATGAAACAGCTTATGTGTAAAGACTTATTTCATGAATTTAGGCCATGCATGACATCTAGAAGTGTCTGGATACGTCATTAAAGAGAAAATCGAACGGCTTTCCAAGACTTTCTAAGCCGACCAAATGCTTCGTGAAAAACAACACTACTTCAATTTACTCATAGTGTGCTTCATTTACGAACTCAATTTGACATAAATAAGTTACTTTCCTTCAAAACAAATAGTGCAGAGAATGAGGACTGACGATAGTACGATAGCTTTTGTGTATACAACATAGACGTGAAGAGAATTGGCACAGAACAGAGAGCCTAATCCTACGGCTATTTATTTTATACTCGATAGATACATCAATGAGAAATTGATCCGAGTCACAGGAATTAAGTGAGCGAGGTCAATTGATAAAGTCTCTATTCTTAGCGACAGTAATTGTTTTTGCACGCATTTGCCGAGTATATACAAGTAAGTCGTGGTTGAGTTCTTTAACAAGGAGGCGGAGATGGAACGACGGAAGCAAATAACAAAAGTATTTTTGTTTTGTACAAAACACAATAAAGCACGAGATACATGGAATTTCACTTTCACCTTCGACTTGCAGAGGTGACTCAGTGCATGGCCTCAGATTTACAAAGGAACAAAAAGTATCACGTATATCAAAGCGTGCACCAAAGACACAAAAATAGTATTTATTGTCGTACATTGTTTGATTTGAGCAAACAGAAATAGATGATGAAATATAAATTAGTTTTTCTACTATTGTAAGAAGAGTAATCAATGACATGAATTGAACACGGGGAGTTACAATCATTAATTTAAATACATAGACTCATTCGGAATTCATGAAAATGCATTTTAATGCATGAAAAGCTGGAAACCTAACAAGGAAGCTATGAATATCGGGTTATTCTACACTTTCTCCCTTGTTGAAGAATAATTTACTGAATTTTCCTACAACTGTCAGACCAAGTCAGCGGACACAATGCGAACACACTTTTTTCAAAAACTCGACTTGTAAATTGTAGGCCATGACACAATCAATGAATAAATTAGTGCTAAAACGTCGTTTTATATGAAGATGATGCTTTCACGGTTTGTACAGGAAGTGAGTTTACAGTTACTGAGAATTTACACAATAGTACGATACATATTTAGCTCTATGATAAAATGCAATAGTACAGAAATGCTTTAAACATGAAAACATGAAACGGAGGCTACCTAAGAACGTAGATTTACATTGATCGATCACCTTTGCCTAATCAACTCGCGGAATTTTAGGAGCAAAAAGAAGAATAAAAGGGAAAGTGGGCCATGCTTAACAATACTCCCTTTCCCTTTACTGTTTCCTAACAAAAGAAATAAAGTTGGCATTTGTCCATTCTCCCTTCAGTATATTCATATTATAATCTGCTGCCAATAATTTTCTTGGTCATTAGTCATTGCTCATAAAATGTGCCCACTCTATTTCAAACGAACCTTCCATTACATATCATCCGTTTATGTATGAAAAATTACCCTTTCACATTATTACAGAAGCACAGTGCATACAGGGAGGGACCTCAATACACACGCACAGTCACATTACATAGCAAAACTATTCATATAATATTATTCATTATGACAGTTTCTGCTTCAGTGCCAAGAAAATCACTAATCACACCTAAAACACACATGACACTGACACGTGTACACTGCGACACCAGAGCAAAAGGCCAACAAGACCACATTACACATGAGGAATACAATAATAGGATCACAATGGTTGCTTTCGCTCAATGATAATAATGTCTTAATTGTAAATGATCTGTCGGGTGGACATTTCCAAGATTTGTAGCATTATACACAGAGAGTATAGCTTATTTATTATATAGTGTTAGTAGTAACTTATTATGGTGGTGACAACAGTGATGATGATGATGTTTTGGTTGAGAAGAATATAAAAAAAGAGTTCCGTGATCACATTGACAGAGATTCGCTAAGAGTTAACGATGGTGATGACATTTCTGAGAAACATTGAGACATTTTGTCCTTTACAAGTAGTTGAACATGTTTTCTGAGTGAGATGTGAGTAGTTTGGTAGTTTGGTAGGTAGGTAGTGAAGCGAAGGCTGAAGTGGAAGAGAGGTGGACATTTTCTTGGAATTAATGTCGGTGTGTCGCCTGGCTGCCTGGAGATCTTGTTCAAGAGGTTTACTATATTTAAGCTAGATTGTTTCTTCTTCTTCGAAGGTAGAAGGCTGCGAGAGAGACGATTCTCTACGTAGTCCAGGAGAGACTGTATACACTCACACAAGACAAAGATTTACTTTTCCCATTTTAGAATAAATCTCACGGTTGGTTAGATATCGGGCCATTGGAGTGTCCGATTGAGTCTCGGGAGTCGAGACTCCTTCATAAGTAACCACTTGACCCTCCCCATCCGCTTCTTCCTTCGATTCTTGAGACTTGTGAGTCTAGTCTTAAGCTTAAACATTTATTAGGGAAGAAAGTGGTTGGCAGGAGGAGGAGAATAAAGATGAGCACACTGAGCATAAGACGGTGGTGGAGACTCGTTCATTTCCAAAATGACACTTTCATCATAACTCGGGAGGTCATGGGTAGACATAGATATGGAGTAACTATTCATCAAAGCTTCCGTCTCATCTACATCTGAATCCGAGGGTTCGTAAACGAGACCTGAATTCACAAACAGACTTTATGTGAGTCATTAATTATTTCAATGTGATTGTATCCACATAGATCACACAAACACATCCATCCACACACTTAAAACTCACACACAGTATTCTAGTCACATTACGCCATTAAACGCATTGATCATGAAGAAATTAAATGAAGAGCAGATTCAGAATGGGAGAAAAGAAGGAAAGGATGTGGCGTGGAATGTTTAATTAATTCTGGTCCTTTCACTTTGGCTTTCCATCTTATTAAAATCATGAAGTGAATTTGAATAGGACTAGCCTATATTAAAGAGAAGTTGCCAGTTGCCACCAAAAAGAAGAGATAGTGAGTATATACTATACTTTGTTGAGCGCACAGTGTGAGAGTGAAAGTTTGTGAAGTGGCAGTTACACATCTGCTTCTGCCACTTTCAGCTTTCACTTTGCACAAACTAGAAAACTCGAAACAATCGTAAATAACTCCGGAGATTAATTTACTAAGTAAATAGTTTGAAAAAGCACGGGGAAGCGTAAGGAGAGACACACGAGAGAGAGAGAGAGAGAAGTAAATGAAATGATTCGACCTTCTAATTCTGACGATGTGATGCTACACCCTCCAGCATGATTATTTTCTGACGCACCCGTCTGATCAACTGGAAGATAAAGAACAAAGTAAATATTCCAGAAACCTGAAGTTGAGAAGTGAGTGAAAGTTAGAAGGCATCTCTGGAGGCACAACAGTCACTCATCACTAGTCGTATATTACAGTTGATAGGAGTCAGTCAGTATTAGTAGAGTCAGTTGGTGCTGGCTGAGTTATCTACTTTCAAAAACCTTCACCTCAGCCAACTCACTTTTTCATCTGCTTCATTCAAGCTGGCTCTAACAGATGTGTGTGTGTGTGTGTGTGTGCACATGTGAGTTTTCATGCATTTCCAATGTTTGATTGCTTTGTGTAGGAACAAGCATTTTATGATTATGATGGTAATAGACCCTTCTGTTCCTTTTGTCTTAGTCTGCTAGACTTTGCATTAAACATTCCGCGTGTACCTACATAAATACATACATGTTACATAGAATGCCAAAATGTTCAAACAAGCAGAATACTTTTAATGGATGCGGATGTTCTTTCAAGAAAAGCTCTTTCTTCTAATGTTTTCTCCTAAAATTCGCTGTTTGTGTATTCACAATGGCGAACAAGAAAGTAATTTACCAGAAGCGAGTGTATTTAAGTTAATGCTTAAGCAATCTTTTGAAAACCCATATAGAAGCAATCATTCGGATGGAGAGAGCAGTCTCCTTTTGAAACGCTCTTATTTCTTCTTACACAATGTTCAACAGAGAAACGAAATCTGATTAGCAGTAATGAAAGGTGCACGGCTTTTTTAAATGAAAGCAACAAGATTACATTACTTATACTTACTTTGTTGCTTTCTCTGACTAATACTTTTACTTCGGGCTAAAAATCTTTCCCTGCATTTTCAATAAGATTAGAATGACTTATAAAAAACAGTTTATGCGAGTGCTCTCCACTTTCTTTTCTAAGGCAATTCCATCTCATCAAATAAGAATACGGTCTCATTGTTAGTTGGCTGAAACATACACCGCTGCTCAACAGTCACCAGTAGCATCTCTGTAATTTACTTTTACATAAATTCACTTCACCCCCTTCCTTAACCTCGTTCCTTTATGGTAATTCATTTAGCATATAAAATTCAATGATCTATATCATATCGTATAATATGCATACCTTTTATGATACATACATCCTCTTACATCTCACATGTCTGCTTCTGTAGAATGTGTGACTTTGACAGACTGATTTAATGCAAGCAATATGGTAGGGAAATTCGATTTCTCCATCCGCTCGTGAATGATATCGTTTCAGTGAGAAAGATGAAAGAGACGCTTGGATTGGATATACTGTGAGTAGAGAGCATCGAGGTGGATTTAGTGCCAAAAGTGCTTTCTCATGCTGTACTACTTTTTCAGGCAATCGTTAAAAAGCAATTCAGCATTATTTGAAATACGAAACCCACTCATCTTTTCTGCCTTTGGTGTCTGCCAGAACTGTCGACCGAATATGTTGTGTGTCTCGAAATGTACAGACGTTTGATTTGGGTACAACACACCCTCCACCTTTCTCCTACATTTGTACATTACACTTACGACTTACACTCTAGCCGAGAAAATACATGAAATGAATATTGACTAGGAGGTGTACGTGTATTTGTCAATCTTTGATACACACACACACACGCTGCCCTGTCTAATAGAAACACACACACACACACACCACACACACACACACACAATAAATATATAAAGTTTGTATATACAGTAGTAGCACAAAAGAAGTAAAAAAAAGTTTTGTCATGCAAACATTATTATCATGAACTCTCGTTTGTTTTCTCCTCTCCTGTATCTATTCTTCCCGTACGTTTTATCCTTCTAGATTGTTCCGAAAGTGGAAATTTGTTCGTGTGCAACGAACTAAAAAACTTCGACACTTCTATTTCATCATCATACACAGTAGTCATCGACTTCGACAAACTGTCCTACACACAAATATATAAGCTGTCTACTTTGTATACAACTTTCTCCTTTCTCTCCCTATACATAAGTATGTGAGTTCCATTTTCTCCTGGACATGCAATTGCCTCAAGTTGCACTCAAGCCATATAGGACTTTTTATTTCTTTTCCCTACTTTCCCCGTCGGCATTTAAACAAACTCTCTGTGTAATGGGAAAAGAAAAATAACTTTTTCGTTTCTCTAATGTGTCTCTTCCCTTTCCGTTTCCTCTATTAGCATGTGTGATGTGCATGCGGTAATAAGCGGATGTGCTTCTACTTTGTAGAACTCCACTTGTGCCTTAATTCTCTCTCCAACTCTTCAGCTAATGCCGAATTCCTTCGAAACACAATAATGTTTTCCCTTTCTCCCAAAACTCTCAGAGCTCGTGTGGTTTATAGTGAGCAACGTGATTGCTTAACTTATTTGTGATGAAATCAATGAGGTCAGGAAAACACACTGTGCTTGTGTCCGTATACTCCGCACATAGAACTTCGTACTTGGCTTGGCTTGCTAGTGTGTAGGTACACACGACGAGTTGGGTTTACTTTTGGAATGAGAAATGAAAGCAAAATAATGAGGAGAGGATATACTCCCATCGTATCTATCCTCAGGCTTATCTGCATAACATAAACATAACCCTTTTGCTTAGTGAAGCAATTCAGTTCCAAGAACCACGATTTCTCTTCAATGATCAATGAGTTTTGACATAAATAATTGAGAGGTTTGGTTTCTCGGAGAAAATAAATAACTCTCTCTCTCTGTGTGTGTCTCTCTCTCTACTCTGTATTGAATCTAAGTCCGTGTGTCTTATAGTATTCCTGGACAGTCATTGGTCTCTGTACAGTGGCAATGGTTTTGTTGTTGGCAGTGGTGGTGGTCATTTACTTGGTGATCTAAACAAGACTTATCGTTATCTTTCAGACACAGGAGAGAAACAAGAAGACCTCCTGGAGTTGCACCAAACTCCTTGGTGCTTTCTCCATCGCCAACACCACCAACGCCATTACTCCCACTGCCACTAACTAAGACGGACTAAAAAGAGAAGTCCCATTGGCACTGCCACCAACAGGAAAGACAATAAAGCCCATGTTTTACGATTTACGACGAACCAAGAAGATTTACCTCCGCTAAGCGAACTAAGCTGGAGAGTGAGATCTTCGATCTCCATCCGAATCAGTTGGAGTCTCCTTTCTCTTTCGGAATAAATGAAATGTTGTCGTTGAGGACGATGGTGGTGACGAGGACGACGGAGGTTGTGGTCAGGAGGAGTGGGATGAATTGGAGACGGAGGAGGATTAGGTGATGCTCCTGTCTCCACCGAACATGACGGAAGGGTAGCGGAAGAAGAGAGGAAGCTCATTTCTAATGAAGATGATTCCAATGATCGATCACTACTCTCGAGCACTTCATCTTCATCCCAAAAGCTACCAGCTCCTCCACCTCCACCACCGACGACATTATTATTATTACCCCCATCTTCATTCACCATCATTGTCATCGTCTCTCTCGAACCACCCAAGCCTCCTCGAGTATTCAGCTCGTGTCCACTCCGACTCCAATCATACCTTCGAGGACCTACGACAGGCTGGACAAGTATGTGTCTCGTTCTCATCGTCGGTCCAACAGCCACATGTCGACTTTCGTGTTGTGGGTCTGAATTATTCAAATAAACACAATGCAACCCACATCCATCCATCCATCCACCCATACAGAGTCTTCCTTTAGAGAAGAGGCTGTCCCTGTCTGCATATTAAACTTCTATGCATGTGTTCTATATGCCTGTTGTGTGGGTTTGTAACTAGAGATCCATTTAGACAAAAGGTAAATCGAGAGTCTCTTCCTGCCACCTCCATCACTTCCACCACTCCCTCAATCGCTCCCTTTAATAAAGGTTGTGGTAGTGGTGGTGGTGATGGTGTGGCTTTCTTTAATGTCATCGTTTCACTGCAGTGTGGTATATTAGGCTAACCCAGAAGGGACAGATTGAGGCAGCACGCTGTACACCAGAGTTATTGCTACTTTGTGTGCATAGAATGATATAAAAAGTAAAGCTTTGAGTTTATAGGTGCTGTGATGCTGCTGCTGCTGCGACTGCTACAGATGCTTTGTGTGCTTTTCTAATATTCTTCTGCAGGCAGATGATCAAACGTGCAGGATGAAGTGTAAGTAAAGAGAGAAAGTGGTAGGTGAAAGTGAAAGAAAGATGTAGTTGGGATTTGGGAATCATGTCTCTACGGGTCACTCTGTACAATGGAATAACGTGATGGGGTTTATTGGTAAGGTAATCCGATGTTAATTCAGAAACGTACCTCGGTAAATCTGTCCAATTCCCAGCCGACATGATAGCGCATTGATCTCTAATTTGATTTGTCTAAGTTGTTGTTCCCTGTGTGCAGTCAGGAGAGTAGGTTGAGGCGAAGGTTGGCTTAGTGGAAGATCGCAATTTCTATCGGAGATTTCATCGTAAAGGCAACTGGTAAGAGGAATGAGGGCGTGAAGGGACGAGGGAGTTGATGAGGGAGAAAGTCTTCGTTGGTTTTGGTGTTGGTGGTGGTGGTGGTGCTGAGGATGATTAGATGACCTTCTGTGTGGACTGCGGTTAAGTAGGTTGGCAACCCTACCTCCGGTTCTTCTTCTTCCACCACCACCACCGCCTTCCTCGCCATCTTCATCATCTTCAGCACTGCTTGGATCTCCAGCAGAGGTTGTGGAGACGATGGCTCGTCTCATCGTAGGAGCGGAAGAAGGACTTCCGGACGGATTGTCTGCATCACCACTACGACGATGCCTTCTGGCTTGTTGAGATGAGTTGTAGCAACAGTAGAGGAGGAATCCTAGCAAGTAGCACTGCAGAGAGAAAGCAAAGGGCGAGAAACGTCCAAATTAGCTCAAAGAGGAACACAAGATGAGGCTCTCCAACTCTCCTTCCTCTATCCTTTCATCCCCAGTCAATTGTAAATCCTTAAACTTTCATAATAGCATTATTATATTCTCTTTGGCTTTACTCAAGATGACGAGAGAGAAAGTACGTCTTAAAGCTTCTTCTTCTTCTTCTTCTTCTTCCACAACTCTGAATAAAACTACCAACTTTACCCCAGATGACTTCCAAGAGCTAAAGAAACTGCCTTTCTTTCGTCGTTTTCTTTTTGGAAAAGCCAAACTTTGTCACTCGTAATGACACTGAATGAGTTCTAAATGGGATATACACACGTATTACATTCCTACGCGGAATCCGGACGGACAAATTGATGACAAAGACATGCACACACACACCTACACTATAATATATTCATACATAGCTTGTGGGGAAGTATCAGGTTGAGAAGTAGAAGCAATTACTCACTCCTACTTGACTTCTACTTTTAGACTTCTAGCCTCAATCTCGCAGCAGTCACAACTCACTCAACGACTGCAGGCAGACTACTACGGACGGGGTGTAGTGAACACACCGATGTGGAAAAAGGCTCACTCAAAATTACCAATTCAAATAGAGAGGCTCTTCAATTCTGATTTAGTGCTAAGATGTGACACACAATTTGTTCCTGAATGAATAATGTTAATGTGATTGGCTTACCATAAGAACGCCAGCCAAGAGAATCCACATTTCCTTCCAATCCTTGGCTTCCTTTGATCACCTGGCTTTCCTGATTCTTCTTCTTCCTTCCGAGCAGTCCAGGATGAGTCAATAAGTTGCTGTACATGTCTCTAAGCCTAGTACGAGGATGAAGGATCAAGAAGATGGAAAGGTGAGTGAAAGTAGAGCCAACGAGAGATCCAAGTGTGGTAAATTATTCTCGAGCATTCTGAGTAGTCTTTCTGCCTTCAGGCTTCTCTCCTTACCTCAACACACACAAACACATACACACCACCTTAATGACACACTGACTGAGAGAAAGACCCACCACGACAAGTTTGAACTTTCTCTTTTCCTTCCTTTTCACTTAAGCAAAGCAGTATCACTTTTTTATTCCTCTCTCAACTCTCTCCTTTTGTTACTGTTTGACTTAGTCCAGCTTATTAGAATGTAGAGCACACGAATCGGAAAGCTATGACGGTGATGAAAGTAGTTGACAAAGTAGATGAGGTGATGATGATGATTATGATGGTTTTGCAGACTCAGAAGCAAATACACAAGGTACACTGGAGAAAGTGAGATGCTTTTGCTTTTCAGATAGTTTGACACTGTTGAACACAAAGAAAGTTTTTGATAGCACAAAGTAGGATGCGTACTAACTATGTACGCCGTAAAGTAAGCTTGTCTCACGAGTCAACGAGGATGCTATAATAGCGTAGGTAACTTGTTCGCCTCTCCTAAAATCGTGCGACTTTGAGTGTGATCCTTCGTCTTAGCTTGTTTAAAGTAAGGCAATGTACGATGCAAAGGATGAAAAAAGGTGAAAGTATCTCTACTTTCCTCGTGCTCAAAGAAAGTTTACCTTGGGATTCCTATCATCACAGGACTCATTTGAGACTGCTGCGACTCATCTCTTTTCCTCTTCAGGACTACACAGAGTACGGAAGCAGAGAAGTACAAGGGAAAGAAGATTTTTATTAAAAATAATAACTCGAACGAGATTTCCCACGAGGGACTTTCACTCAGTGTTTCAGCACGATGTGTAACGAATAGATCACGTTTACTTCTTTATTCTCTCTGCTGTGTCCTTGTCTCGTTTCCCAATCTATCTTGTGCTACACTCCACCTTATCCTTAGGTTATAATAATATCCACTTGATAGAAAAAGATCCATTCACTGACGAGTCTTGATGGTGTATTGATAAGATATAAATGGAGTATCCCGTCGTCCTACAATATAGGTTTTGTATTAGACGTGGTGAGTGGAAGCAATGGTAGCAACTTTGAACGGTGTGGTCTGTCGTCTTCTTCTGTAACTAAATGAATGGTGAGTGAAAAAAATGTACACGAGGAGACATGGGAGAAAGTTCTTCTTGGCTATCTAAAAAAGAAATCTGCCTATTCATCTATCTCCATTAGTGAAAGAAGCTTTCTTTCTTGTCGATTCTTTTTCGATTGGATTCTCCACACCTTCCTACTGTAGCCTTATACACAGTTAACTAATAAGTCTAGTCTCATACTGTTGAAAGGGAACTCTTCTTTTAGATAAACAGAAAGTAGGAGGAATAAATGCGACCGAAGAACTTTTCTACCAAATTGCTAAGCTGCTACTCTCCATCCACCACCACCACCACCGAGGCTACTTTTGAGCTCTAGCCTATGACCTGTAGACCACGATTTCTATTTATAATGCTATGACAAACAAGGTGAGAAGTTTGGGCTGGTGGTGCTAATGGGGTTCAAATTATAATCTCTGGGTGTGGATGGCAAGTGGAGATAGAGAGAATAGGGAAAGTAGGTAAGTATTGTAGAATGATTTAAAATAGAAAAGTGACTACCCCCTACTGACTGAACAAAGTGTGGGACACACTGTCTCCTGCCTTCCTAAGTGAGTGAGACAAGTCTTTAAGTCTTGGAGAGAAGTTTGTGAGGCGCTTACTCTACTACTGCTGCTGCTCCTCTGCTGATGTTCCTTCGTCCTGGACTGAATCCAAAATCAATGTGTGTAAGTTGGTAACGTGCTTTCTCCGTGTAGTCTAACTTAGCTGCCCTATGAACGAACAAATGCCTCGTCCACCACCACCACCAACACCACCGCACTTCCTCCTTCTGTCTCTTTCTCCACTTTCTCTGTTTCCACCAAAAATGGTATATTACATATTACGTGCTTGAGGGGGCTATGCGAAATAGTTCAAATGTGTGTGTGTGTGTATGTTTGACTCACTACTGGCCTACTGTCCCTCCTTATGTGCTCTCTCTTTACTCGGAGGAAATGTTAGAAGTTACCCTATCAGACCTTTCTTTCTTTCTTTCTTAAGCATGCAGAGTAATGCAGATGAGGAGAAAGCTATTTCTCTCGGAATCTTCTCTGTGAATGAAACTCCGATTTGTTATACCATTGGCACGCTCTGTGGCATTCACAAAGAGTTGTAATAGCACCTCCAAACATTGGAACGGACTGTGCCTACCAAACGAGAAGGAAGTAGGATAAAAATACTTTATATTCTCTATTCTTCTTTTAGTCCGGATCTCCTCCTGGAGAGCTTAGAAATCCGAAATCCTGTCTTCCACAGAGAGAGAGAGATTTCCCTCCGAAAATTAATACCCATTTTTATCCTTTCTTATTTCTGTAGACTCACCTATCTCCTTCCTATCTGACCTGGCACGACTTATTATGTTAGATATATGTGTATAAAACTTAACCTTACCACCAGCACCAACACTGAAACTGCTGCTGCTACTACTGCCTCAGCCACTAGAAGACCACGGGGCCACAAACTGCCATTCCATTCCACTCGACTGATCAAGGCACACAAGGGAAAGCTTCACAGAGAAAAGAGCTTCTCTTCTCTTCGGGTCGCTTTCTCCATCTGAGAAAGTGTTTACTTCCAGCCACAAACTACGGAAAAGGAAGAAAGCCTCTCGTCTTTTGGGTGGTGTGGGAGGAAAGTGAAAGTTTCCTAGCAGAGAGAAAGTTTAAAATGACTTATTATTACGTGCCTTGGTGAGCCAGACAGATACACAAAATAGGAAAATACTCTAAAGACTATTTGTACAAGAGTGAGAGAGAGAGACTTTGCCAGACAATCTCCTTCACTTTCCTTTGGATGAAATTAGGCAATCGAATTTGTTGTCCCGAGTCCTTCACTCCAGGCTTACGGTTTGTGTGTTCTGAAGTGTCTGTGTAGAACTGTGTGGGTTTGTGCAAATTCGATATAAAATGGTAATGCGGATTTCGCATACAATATTATATCTTTAGGGATGCTGTGGTGACTTGTGGTGGAAGCGTTGGCGTCTACAGCTCTGCCTGATGAATCTTCAGGCTTACGTGATGAGACAATTGTATATATGAATTTTGAGTTCCCTTTCCTCCTGTACTTGTCATGTCCTGTAAGACTATGTGTTCCTCCTTGTGTATTGTTATCAAGCCTAAAATTGCATTTGCTATGTAAGTCCCACGAGCTTCAGTAGGCATCACACGTAATACTTGAAGCGTTAAGCTTCAAAGTGTCTAACAACTTCGCTCCGGTGGCTTTAGGAGCGGGTGGAAATGACATATGGAATGAATTTCCTACTAACTTGCTGCTCTTCTCGCTTTCCTCGTCTTTCAACTGCTTCGCTATCATTATCATTTTACTCTTGAATGGAAAAGTGATAGGGAATTGGGCCGTGCCATAAGGCTTGAATGATTTATGAGAAAGAGTTCCTTTATGGAGCAATTAAGTTGAGAGAAGTAGAATTATATATCTCAACACACACACACACACACACACACACACACACACACGAGACGAGACTATCCTAAAGAGTCTACGTTCACAAAGATAAAACTTACCTGATGATGATGATGATTGTCTAAATTTCAAAGACAAAAGTTCCTTTCACATTGTTTCTTTCTGCAATACCTACTCATTTAATGTATCCTCATAAGTTTATATCCTACTGAAGAGAAACTGATGGAGCTCTCTCGGTGAATAATGAAGGTTCTGTGTTCTTCTATAGATATGGATATGAGTCCAATTAAACATTGTAAAGGGAGTCAGTTGAATTATAATTTAGCACATGCCTTTTTAGGCTCGTGCATGTATTATTATTGTTTGCTTTGTACGACAGTTTTACTTCCAGGGAGTTTACACCCATCCGATTCACTCACCATAACTTTCTCTTCATTACACTCTCTCGCTCCCTTTGTAGGCTCAGTAGGTTGTGCAGAATTGTCGGTTAGTGTGTGCGTTATTGCACAGTTAGACGAATGACACTAATGATGATGATGCATGGTAGCAGGAAACAAAGCAATTAAATTAGATTGAATTTCCTTCTGCCAAAGAAATAGGGTTGTGAATATGATCAGACTGTGTATAGCAAGTGGATCATTATACTTCCTATGTATTCTGATGATATCCTGCTGGAGCGAGATGAGCTAAAATTCTAGTGTCCATAGTCCATTCTACTAGATATATGTGTGTAGGAGTAAAGTTTCCGGCAATTAAATCCAATCTATGAAGTAGGCCTTAATCTTGCTGAGTAATGAAATTGCGAGTATTTCAGTAATTAAATGGTTTCTTGGGCTTGCGGGTTACTTTACTCGATTAAGAAGAGTGCAGAACTCTTTCTAATCCACGGGGAATAAAGTAGACCACACCAAGCCAAGTAAACTACCTAAGTCTATCTAGTAGTGTTGAGTGTGTAAGTAGTCGAGGTAGAGATTTACGAGAAGAATAGAAGCCACACACACAGGGTGGTGGTTATTAATAGATGAGTTTGTAAGAACAAGGAGAAAGTTTTTTTCTATGATCACAAACAATAAAGATCAATTGTACACGGAATACTTTTATTAGTTTTTGTAGAAAGACACGCGAGTTTTATTTGCATTCTTTATATCGTATTCTGTTAATTGAAGGGTTGTATTTAGGTCGTATCTAGGTACACATTATTATTACTCGGTTATCAATCAGTGTTTCTTCATCTACTCGCGACGTCCCATCTGCTAAACAGTGAGTGACACGTATTTTACATGACGATAACAATTGATGGATGAATTGAAAGAGTAACATGAGCTTCGAACACAAATTAATTGGATAGAATTACGTAGATGTGATAGAGTGTTCTTCATGTTCAACACTCCATCTAATCCAACAGACTTTAAGCGTTAAAGAGGCTGTCGAATGTCTAAAGTAATTTTAACCAGCGATTGTCATGCTACTTTTAAGCAGTGCAATAAGTCCATTTTTAAGCTAATCAACAAGTTCAGTGCATTTTCAGCTAGAAGATTACATTTTACATGTAGTTCAGATTACAGCGCATAGAATAATATCGTGTGTGTGTGAGTGGTTACATGTGAGATATACAATTTGTGTGGAGGTTCTACTATCACACCAAGTGACCAAAGCTCGCCAATTTCATTGACATTGAAAGCATGTTATTTTTGCATGAAACATTGACATACAAAGTTTAAGTTTAGCACAGGCGTTTTTAACAAACATCATTGGTAATTAGTAATTTTTAGTAGAAGACATAACTTATAAATGTTTTCTTTCACGTTGGTTAAATCGCTATACATTTTACATTCCTGTCGGCAGTTGTGCTCAATTTAGTTTTTACTCCCAACTCTTCTTCTTTCTTTAGAAAGCTAAACTCTAAATACTCTGCACATTGAGCTAGTTGAATATTAATTTAAACATGTGTATGAAAAACTGGTAATTTCGTAGCTTTTTGTAGAATTTTGTACACACATTTCATGCTCAACTATGTTCATCACAAGCAAAGCTACAAGTACAACAATCCATGTAACGTATATACGTGTATGTATAATCCAACTTTATAATAGTTGAATACTTTTTAACTTTAACGATACGGTCACAATAAATTCTCTCGTGTTTCCCAACAATAAATTGTTATAATATTCTTCTTAAAATTAAGGACAGCGTTTGTTGATTGTTTCATGTTAACATGTGTGAGACAACAGTATTAAGATTAAGTTGTCAGTGTCTCTCCATCATTTTAAGCGATTCTGTGACAGAATTCCTATACCAAAAGTACATATAGCAAATACGTAAGAGATAGTCGAATACTTGACGATATTATTTCTTTGTGGTTAATATTCTTTCGTAAGTAAAATAATACTTGAAATTGAGTACTTCCTACAGATTTCTCTTCAAGTGGGTTATTCTTGTTAAGTAATAATTCATCATCATCATTCTATAATCTAGAACAACTTGTCTCTATCCATCTACAATCTACAACTAAACAATAGTAGTTTAGTTCTCGAGTCTCGAGTCTCGAGCACGATCAACGTCCACTCACTAATACTTTACTTACTCCAAACTATGACTGATGATCTACAATAGAGATTGTTATTGACACAATGATATATATCCGACATTTTATACTTTCAGAACAGTAGAAGAAGAATTCATGGTTAATTCAACGAGAGAAGAAAGATGAAATTTTTTATAAATTTTCATACAAAAAATACTGTGTATATATATTTTACACCATTTTTACCCATGACTGACTGAGTAGGAATTGATGTGGTGTATATTCAAAGTGGAGTAATCTGTGAGTATGATTCTGTTGGTGGTGGTGGTGGTTGTTAGTTTTTAGTTAGATGAACGATGTTCGAATAGAACTGGATCGGGAGAGATTACTCAAGCAATCTTCAAAAGACGGGACTCGCTCGGAGTCGAGGAGCCAGTCGGGAGTTCCAGACTCCGGAGATCGGAAGGAGCCTTGCTCAGAAGACCCTTGTGGGGTGAGGTACCTTCCGAAACTACTCGGACTGGAGTAGTTGGACATCTCTTCCGAGGCTCCCATCGCTGTTCTCTCCAGTGCAAACGGACTGGGACTACGTGACCGTGGTCGATGTCTACTTGATCTTCGCGAAGATCGGCGAGAAGAAGTGCGAGATGAATTGCGACCACTAAAGCTATGGCTTCTTTGACGGGACGAAGGGTCAACTAAATCCACAACACATAATATTTCATATGGCATATTAATCCCAGAGAGACGGCTAGCCCACTTGACACTTAACATGAAATGTCAAATGTGACAAGTTGATTATCATTGCGTAATCCTACCCTCCATGAATTGCATGTAGGCTCGTACTTCCGGCAAGTAACTGATGGACGAGTAGCTACTCTCCTCGTGACGTGGGCTTCTTGCGTAAGCGTACATTGTGGGTGAACTTGGAGTGCTGTAACGACGCTGCTTCGGCTCTACGTGAGCTCCACCTGGCAAACACAATTAGGCACACAGAATTTATATTAAATTCTAGCTCCCACTCTGCTCCACTTTACTCTGCCATTAAGTTATTAAGTGCCAAAGCTAAAGCAACACTCACAACTTTCGAAAGGACTCTTGGGTCTCATAGCATAGTAGTGTTGACGATCTGGTGGCGTAGGCGTTGACGATCTCCTACTTCCATCTACAAAAATCATCATCAAGCCCGACTCATTCTCATTCAATTAATTTCCCTTCAAAGATCACAAGAGATGACAGTGGATTTTGATGAATCAGCTTCTTATTGCTTACGGTAACTCAAACCCGAGGCCAGATTAGACGAAGCACTGGCACTTGTTCCAATTCCAGAAGAACCAGCTCCATTGCCACAACCGTGATGATGAGCCTCGCTCCTGTCGCCTCCACCTCCTCCGTGTGTTGTTGTAGTCCCTGAAGAGCCACTTTCTCGGTCCAAGACCGTACGAGTGTGAAGAGGTGCGGCAGATCGATCCGTGTGTACCACACTGTTGTATCGGTAGTTAGAGTTTCCTAAGGGAGAAAGTTAGCCTCATTTACAAACTCCATTCCAAACTCATTCCTTCCTTATCTCTCTCCACTTTCCTATCAACCCATCGCATCGCATTTAGTAGGTTCCCCCTACTACTTCAATGAATGGATGACTTTATCGGAAAATACCACAAATTAATTTAGAACAAGTCTTTGTGGAACTCTAGACTCTCTCTAGCCTTGTCGTCGTCCTAAGTGTGTAGTTTATTTGGTTACTGCTTGCACTCATTCAGTCCTGCCTTCCTGCACGAATACAACTCTGTCTGTCTCGTTACTTTTGCATGGGGAATTTTTCTTTAATCAATTACCACCTTGAATTTCTCCTTAGTGAGTAATGTACACCTGAGGTTGTTCTTTCGTTATGTATCGACATGTGTACAAAAATCGCTTTCCTCCCTACAGCCTACAGCGTTTAATCGATTTCCCAACCTAATACACCTTTCTCCATTCACGTCTCTCTTAATAATTTATTGATTCTGATAATAACACGAAGACTAGAGAGAAAGCGAGAGGACGATGGAATTGATGGAATGCTCTCGCTCGGGCAATTTAAATGCAAAGCTTGTTTCTCTAGTCTGTGTAGCGATTGGTGTCTAGAGATGCGGCTACTAAAATAGACTAAAGAAAGTATAATTTGATGTAAGACATTCAATTTCATTGTAAGAAGACTGTAGGCCTTCGTGCTACAGGGGAAAAGTCAACTTACTCTGGAGGTACGAACTGTGAGCCATGAGTCCTGTAAGTTTAGGCGAAGTAGCACTGCGTGACAGCCGGGGTGTCGAACTACTGGATTTATTGGAGACGCAAGGACTGCTTGATTGATGGTGAACGAGTGGAGTTTCACAATCAAACCGAACTCTTCGTGCAGTCCGAGGCTTGTAGTGATAATAGTAGTAACTTTTCCTTACGGCTGAGATAGTTTTGTCTATGCAAGCACAACAGGCAAACTGTTGAAGGTTGGAATACAAAAGAACAAAAGAACCATTAGTAATTAATTAGTATCTCATTGCTCAATGATTTTTAATCAAGAGTCTATTGTTTGCACAGCCAACCCTTTTGTTTGTGCCTCCATTTGTCTTACCAATACAAAGATAAGCAGTGGAATTCCAGCAAGCAAAGGAACAAACGAATTTCCCCAGACATCAATAATGTTCATGGGCTGGAGCAGATGAAGGATTCCAGTCCTTCAACTGCTTCACAGTCTTCTGCAAGAGACGCACGAGTAGAGCGACTATAAAAACCAGACTAGCTACAAAAACAGCAACTTTCTCCTGGTACGCAATTATCAAATTGTCTCTGAGTGAATAGCTTCGATAATGACTTCCGGTTTTACTTGCACAACTGCCGAAATTCAACTGATGATTCGTACCAGCTAATCGTAGGTAGTAGTAGTAAGGGTGTAGATAGAGGTTTTGATACGTAGCGTACATTATAATGTTTCACAACCTGGAGTCATAAGAGCACTCTGAACGGATTGTTCCGTATATTTATACCGTGATTGCTGTGCGCATCACTCAACCTTAAATTCTGAATGACTCTTGTTGAGTGAAAGAACTTGTGACTTGTACGTTATGTACTTTCTCAGTCCTTTACTTAATACGGGTCTCTTTGTATCTTATAGTTCCCTTCAACTGCAAAGGGGTGCCTACAAGTTAAGTAGATAACACTTTGTATATATATGTGAGACGGAGGATGAGATATATATAGATATATATATATAGATACGCGACGATCTGCGAATGACGGAAGGACGACTTTTCTTTAATAGAGGAGATAGAAGCGTCTTCAAGACGCATTAGTTAGTGAATGGACGTGGAGGTAAGTAGAAAGTACTACAGAGAGACAACCTGACAGGTGGGAAGGAGGAGAAAGTACTTCTACTCAGTCTTTTCGAGGCTTTTTGATTAGATTACTAATTTAATAATGACCACTTGACTCTTACGTAGGGATCAATCAACTAGTAAATTCAGTGAAGAATTATATTCCTAATCTAATAGGAATTATACGATAGTCACACGAAAGTGGTGGAGTGTGTACTGATTAAATGGTTAAGTAGAGAGAATATTCCTTTTAGTGCTTTCTCGTACGTGTCTTAATAACTTTTAGCTTTGTATTGTGTGTGTGTGTTTGTGTGAGTATGTGTTTTCCCCGGTGAAATCTTAAGACAGTGACTGTTCGTCGTGACTGGGTTCTTCTTCCATTGTGGTTGTCAGTATAAAGGACGAGTAAAAAATGAAGAGTGACTTCATGCCGTTTAGTTTAGTAATGTTAGTGTTGGATGGTTTCTACGATAAAGCTGGAATTTGTTAGTTGGTGTTAGTAGTAGAGATGAGGAGAGAGGGAGGAGAGCCCTTGACTAAATCCTAGAGTCACAACTACAGCAGCCTTCCTTCTAGCAGTGGTAGTAACCTCATTCTACTACGTTCTAAAATTTACTCCAGACTAAAATGTCAAAGGGAGAAAGCAAAGCTCCTACCAGGACTCCTCTCAAGAGTAAAGAAGAAAGTGCGAGTCAAGCAGATTCCGGAGAGCGAGTGAAGACTGCCGAATCGATATCTCCAGCCCATGTGACATACTCTTCGAGACTCACACACACACACACACACGTACACTCCATTCATCTCAACATTACTTGTAATACGTGTTTGTGTGTGTGTGTGTGAATGGAGAAAGCATGCGGATTTTGAAAGCTTTCGAAACAAAGTTGCGGACTACAAACTCTATTAGAAAGTATGAGTGGTCAACCCGTCTTGCCGTTGTTTCTCTCTTCCCTGGCTATGTTAACGGTTGGTTGGTTACTCTCCATTCCACAACAGAAACTCAATACGAACCAATATGAATTTTGTATTTAGTGATGCAAAAGCTTTTCTCTCACTTCCATTAACAGGATACATTGATTAAGTATGAAATAGCGTGCTAACCTCCGTTGTGTGACTGCTAAGTGAGTATGCTACACACCTCCATTAAGACTGTGTATGTAATAAATGGTACAAATGTTCAATTATGTAATTTTAGGTAGTGAATTATTATTTTCAAGTTATTTCGTCCGTAAGAATTGGACGCTTGCTGTTGGTCATCCTGTTGCACTTGTGAGTGAGTCTTGGCTGTCTCGCATGCAGAGAGTGTTTCAGTAGAAACTGGTGCAGCTGGTAGGTAAGGTGCAGTGGTAACTGGTAAAGATAGGTCATGACATCATCCAGAGACGCCTACTGACTGTGAATCTCCACTTATCTCGCATGATGAGGAGAAATTATTACGAAAGAGAAGGAAGGAAGTATCCGATGATTCGATAATGGTGATACTCCAACAGCTTTCTCGTGCTGAGAGAGCATGTGAGATGTCCATTAGGAGGAAAATACATGGAGAGTTATGGGTCGAATGCATATGTAGTCACGTATGCATTGACGCGTGTAGTTATCGGGGTTGCTGATGATAAGCCGGCAGAATAAATCAATTATTGAATATTGGGAACGAATGGTTCAACTTATATTACGAGAGGTAATGACCCTGGCAAGCAAGCTTGACGTAGACGGGACATTTCACAACTCCGATGAATTGTTGATCAATCTTATGTGTGGAATTTAGCCCGGAAAACTCCTTTATGTAATATTGTTTATCTAGTAAGTATGTCAGCGTCCAGAGTGGCGTCCGATGTGCAAAAATACAAAATGCAGGCAATTAATTTTTTGCACCAAGCATGCAGTGCAATGGAAAAGACAATCTTTTAATGCTTTGCTGATGCAACAGAAGAATTAAGAATAGAATGCAATAAAACCCGTGATTTAACGTCCATTAGAACTAGGAGTTGTAGAAGTGCTTCCAGTTGTTCCAGTACTTACAGATGCAGTAGTTGATCCAGAACTTGTCGAGGCAGTTGATCCAGTACTTCCAGTAGTAGTCCTGCGAGTTGTAGTTGTAACGGGTTTGCATGGAAGTGGAGGTGGTCGACGGTGACGGTGCCATCCGAGTGCACCAACATCTGCGGGTATATTATTAATACGGATTCAAAATCATGAAAGCTTATGATTTTTTACCGAATTTTTGGAGTGTTAAAATTAGTTACCGTCGGAATCTCGATGAGCTTCGGTGCTCAGGATAGCAACAAATGCAATCACGCAGATAATCAGGAGGACCTTCATTTCGGATGCAGAGTTTGCTAACTTGATTTACGAAAAATTCGTCAGACAAGTTATTGTTAGGATTAATGAAGAGTTGCATCTTTTTATATATGGATTGCTGACGTCAACAAATATTCGTTTAATTCATGGTCACACAAGTAATTCGTGTAGTAGCATGCGATGTAACAAGTTCTAAGAAAGCAAATCAATCAAATCATACACAGGAAAAGTTCCGTATTTTCCTAGCATTTACACCATCGTAACCTTTATCACAGCATGCACGTTTAAATTTTAATCTTCACAATGTACGCAAAATATGGAGATATGGAAGAATACCAACCAAAACCAGATTTGTAGCAAGTCAAGTAAGTTAATCTTACACTCCCATGAAACGGAAGTTTGGTGATTGACAGGAACACAATGAAATAAATTATTGTTCTTTCTGCTTACTGATCACATCATCCAAATTCTTATGCCAGATCAGATCACTACCCATTGCTTCCTTAAGAAAATAATGTTGAGACTTCCGAGACAGCCTGAGAGTGGCACACAATGTCAGGTTTAAAGCTATAATGTCTGAATTAGTCTGAAATGCTCTTTATTACTAGAATTTTCAAACTTTTCAGAAGAATTAAAATTTACTCGAAAACTTGCACGAGTCTAATTGAATCGAGTTGTTTTTCAGAAAGAAAGGCCATATTTTATTTAAATGAATTTGAGTGTGAAAAACAGAGATGATGAATCGTCGTGCATCTTAGGAGTGTTGTTTTGGTGGAGTCGGGTAGAGGCAGTTCTGTTGAGGTAATACTAGGAAAGTCCAGTAGTTATCCTGAGGCTGCCGTAGTGCTTGGTGGGGGCCCAGGAGGCATTCCACTTGGAGGTGGACCGGAATGACCGCCTGGTGGAGGTCCTGGAGGAGCACCTGCAGGTCGAGTTTCATTTCCAGGTGCACCTGAAATGTCGAGAATAAATAATTCAGATTAATAAGCTTCAAAACTCCCGAGAATCGTTAGCAAAGTTCTTACCTTGGGTTGTCCCGACGGCTAGCATCGCCATTAGTGTGAGTACAAGAACCAGCTTCATTCTTACAACTCAAAATTCAACCAAGATTTGTGATCAAAACTCGAGATCAAAATGTATACTGAATTTAGATTCCTCAGGCGTTTTTATACAGCTCGTCAACTCTCCTTTAGCATAATAGATTGGAAATAAGCCCGTCATGTCTGTATGCTCATGAAAAATAATAGATGCATTTCATTTGTGATACGCCTAGATTCGACTAGATAGTTGGAGCATTCAGCTATTTTTGTTGTAGTAGATTTTAAATGAATAAATTGCATAGCCAGTTACTTCAATTTGCAAAATAATGAAGGTTATGGTGCACATTGCATAACTGCTTTTGCTTGCACAGACGAAATCATTTTGGAAATGACTGTGTGAATTTCTTAATTTACGGAAATGAGAATTGCACATAGCATTGAAGGATTACATTGGGCAATTTACTTGACAAAGCAGGGAAAGAGTAAATTAGCACCTTTTAAGCGAATTGGATCTTTTCTGTCGACACACCAGCAGACTATGTAGGAGCAACGAATGTGGAATGTTGAAAAGGATTAAAAGTCCTATTTGTAGCAACAAAGCTTTCTTATCCGGGGAAAAATTACAGCAAAAAACCAGAGTAAAGAATGATAGCTAAAGAATTTGATCACTTAAGTGATTACAACAAGAGACTATGATAGATCGATTAGCATCGTCCTTTCGTGAGAAGATACAAGGAAACTCGTACTTCTTTTCACCAAGCTTATTGTACAGCTTGTGTCTTTCTTTGCATCCATTCAGACTCAGACTCATTGTCGTGTAACACTTAACTTTTTCTTATTCCCTACCTCATTGATGTCATTTTTCAACAGATTACATAATGCTGCACATCTTAAACGCACACTTTTCCCCAAATATTAAATTAACCAGTGATTTAACATCATGCGCCTCTGATAAATTTAATTTCTTTGATTTATTTCCTTGTCCGTTATTTGTACTCTATAATAATTCAACGTTAACAATTCGATTATTTATTCTGAACAATGCTTATAACAATGAATTTGAATATTTCTCTAACCCTTACAGTTATATCTAAAAATCACAACTGACTACAAACTTTATTTATGCATGGCATGTTATCGTTATTGTAATCCGAGCACCGCGTTGAGACAGACAGCGTGTATTCTTCAGACTTGTATAATCAAATATTTCCTAGGCTAAAGTTGTTGTCTTACAAAATCACAACACAGACACATATGAACAGTTTGTTGATAGTTGATAAGGTACTTTGAATAATTATCATCGATGTTGAGCTACTCTTCAAATAATTACTGTTGCAGTTTTGCATGAACAACTATTCTGACATGACTTGAAGTAGAGAGGTGTCTTGATGTCTATCACTTATTATTGTGTTACACTATTATCATCATTATACTCGATATCCGATACCCAAAAAGAAGATTGGGATTCACCACGTATCGATTCCCAGAAAGTGTTTCCAGAAAGTGCTTTCATGAGTTGAGTGAATACTTCATTAAATCGACACTTTCACACTTTCACCCTCAATTCCTTTCGTCCACGCAGCTTCCTCCTCCATTTCCATGAAAAACTTTGTCCCTGGACGGGCATCGCTTTGCGGTGTTTGTACTTTAGCATAAAAACATATTATTTACTAATTGATAATTAGCTACTTTCATAATTACCATATCTTCATGCAACCTGAAAATATATTAAATTAAATGGCAAACCTCAAAAAAGTAAAGACGTCTTTCAACCTTCTTCAGTTTTCCTTGAAGTATTTTTTCTAACCGTATCACGAACTTGTCGGAAGCTTAAGTTCTTTCACAAAATGTTTCTCAGCACGACCACTGCAACAAAATCATTTTATGCACACTTCTTTCAAAGTAAACTTAAACACAACAAGAACCTTCTACTTTTATGTATACAGTTTATAGTTTCCAGTTAGTTGTGATTTTAAAATCTCGTACAAAGCACAAAAGCTTGTTGCTGCAATAAACTTTCTTTCTTACCAAAAGTCCTAAAACTTTTTAAAACTTTGAATTCACAATGAGGCTTGGACTTCAAGAAGACAGACAAATTGCATTTATCTCCCTCACCAGCTTTCCCTTCAAAGAAGTTTGTTTGACTTTAAATAAAACTGTCCTCAATGCACACACACACACTTGGACACATCTAACAAAAGGAAATAAAAAACTCCCCTATTATTTTGTTCTGGTTCGTGACCAGCAAAAAGCGCAAAACAAGACGGTCTCTTATGACTTCATGACTTTTATAACTTCACTTAACTTTGTGAATGATAAAAGGAAAAAATAAAATGTTATTCATAGAAGTTGTAGACATTTATAGAATAAAAAACTTGGCAAAAAAGTGTAAAGTGTCCACTCACCAATGAAAAAGAGGAGGAATATCATTCCAGCGATGATGAGAATGAGCATAACATCCTCATCGACGGGTTCTTTGCCGAGAATTCGGATGGTATAGTTCTTCCCCATTTAATTGGCGAAAGCACCACGAACCACACATAAATTCACGAGAGTGTTGCATCAACAATTAAAGAACTTAAAGCAATTAAGTAGATACGAGAGACTTGTGAAGTTATTCATGGGAAAGACGCTCAAGAAAGAGCTTCAGTCTCTCGTGACTTAATAATGAGAGAGCGAGAGGAGGGTGTCAGAGGAAGAAAGTACTACGGAGGCTGAGGTTTCGACAATCTCACTCTTCAGAGAGTGAGACGTCCACATGTGCCGAGGTCGGAAGGACGTATGAAGAATGATATGGCTAAGTTGGTTCCTCTCCTCAAGACAAGAAGAGTTGAGACAGATGTTAGTCCCAACGTGGTCCAAGTATCAATGCTGGAAGTGACTAATGCTTGAAGAAGAAGACCCCAAAAAACAGCATATTCAGTTTTGGGTAGTGGAGGCCAGTAAATGTTGAATGTGTGTGCATGTCTCCGTAGATGAAGAGATCGTTGTTGTGATTTGCTTCAGAAATGGAGCTCCAAAGTACAAGGGTACAAACAAGGGTAGCAAGTTGTAACAGTTTTGTCAGAGAGGTGGTCGTTGTTGTATATATGGAGATGTGTATGTGGTGTGTGTGTGTGTGTGATGCTTTCTACTTTTGACTTTCTCCTATTCTTGTGGGGATGGATGGACCACTTACTTACTTTTTGCTTAAGTACTCTTCCTCCTCGACGGGTTGACTTGTGTGCGTCCGTCTGAGACAATGGAAAAATCGCGACTTGATTTCTTTGCACGCTGTGTCTTGGGTGCCAGACAGTCTTGGTAGGAAATCAATATGATATCGTATCGCACACACACGCTCATCGCAGCATTCCATCGAGGAGGGAGGGTGGCTTACACAAATACTACAAATACACATCATCCCATAGGTTTATATATGAAAAGGAAGAAGATCTCTGAGAGACAAAAAAGCTTGGGAAGATTTCATGGACTGTGGCCAAATACTTAACTCTCGTTGGAATCTCCTTCATTTATATTAATTATTCAAACAATGATGAAAAAGCGAGTGAAAGTGGGAAGGAGATAGGAGAGAGATTTGTATTTTGTATTGTACTATGAACTCATGCCAAACTACTACCAACTACCAACTGCTGGTCCAGCGTTTTGTTTCCAATGACTTGAAGTCAGTGAAGTACACACACGATCTCCCATCACCATCACCGCCACCACTTAGGAGCAATACCAACCCTTAGAAGATAACGCTCATCACGTCCATTTCATTTCATTCAAATGCTCTTGGCATCCTCTCAGTTGGATTTTGAACTTACTTCCACAACCACCACATTCACTACTACACTACTACAATATATGTATACGCGAATAAGCTCCCTTTTTATTATTATTGTATTAAGTATGTGTTTCCTTCTCTTTGTCAAGGATCGCAAGGCAGATTTGGATTTTGAATGCAAGAACGATTTGTCTTGAGATTGAGGACGTGCTCAGCAACAACCTCATCTCTTCCCGTCTGGCACTACACACAGGCTGGCCGCTGGGAGAAAGTGGAATTGAGAGATATAAAAGCATATTTATTCTTCAGGCTACTTGTACCCTTAGGTGTAATCAAATCTGCGAGCTTGGAATTCGATACCCATTACATCCATGCATGGGATGAAATCTAAGGAGATGATATTTCTTAAAAAGAGAAAAGTCAGCTTGTGCCTCTTGAGGTTCTTCTTATGCAGCTTTACTCCCCAAAAATGTAAAAGAGCAGTCGTTTGCGACACATGAAGATGGAATCGTTAAGAAGCAAGACGTCTACAGAATCCTGCTCGCCCATCACTTACTCCTGAACTACTGATGATCCTTGCCAACTTGAGACTACTTGGGGAGAGTTGAAAGTGTATCGTCAAATCAAACTGTGAGTACAGGCGACTCATAAGTAATATTATAAAGAGGCACAGGCTCTTGATCACTGAGAGATGACTGCGTGTTTTCGAGAGATCCCCCGGATGTCGTCAGATTTATAGGCGAGTTGGTATATGTGTCCTCTATGTGCCGTATCATTAATAGAAGTAGCAGTAGTAGAAGCCCATGTGGAAGAATCTCTCGAGTAACTAAGTCAGCGGTGGTGAAAGTTGTCCTCAGAGATTTTGGCTGGAGATAAGTAATTTGCTTGGATGGAGATCGAGTCCTTGGTCATCGGAGGGTGCAGTGAGGACGAGGCTTCCACGTTTCCCTACAGCACAATAAATCTTTCTTATGTTATTCAGAGAGATTTCGCTTTCTTCTTAGCAAATAACAAACATGACTTACATGCTGAGTGAGTAGATAAGGGAGAAAGGAATAATAACGAAATAGTACATGTGTATCAAGTTATCCCACGAAGAATGACAGAGATGGGGAGATGAACGTGTGCCAAATGAAATGACGATGTGTATATCGTGAGATTTACTCAAGCTGAAAAGTCACTCAGTCGAGATTAAATGATAGAGAGAAAGTACTACACGGCTTATATTTATTGTGGGATCTTAATTTATGTGCAATATTATTTTGTTTACAATATCCTGCAGTACAGCATCAGTAGCAACAGAGACTCTTCCGGAAGAGATTGTATATTAGAGAGAGAGACGGTACGTTCATAAATTCTGAAGTCTCATTGGTCTTCGAATGATTTGTGGTTTGAGGCTAAAAGGGACGAAGGTCGGAGGTTGCAAGGATTCACATTCCACCATTTAGTCAATATGGCTTAGCAGCACTCTTGGCAGTCACAATGGAATGATTTATGGATGATCCACTCGTACACAATAAAAAGATGAAATACTTAATATAATTCATACTACAGTTTCCCCATGTGTATACCAAAGGTGGTCACGGATAAAACGGACACTTTGCTAGTGGCATTAGGGCTTGAGGGGGGTGTCGAAGAGTGTCAAAGTGGTGTTTTTCTAAAACTAG